>CM042565.1:16979512-16982012 GCA_023630585.1 Cranoglanis bouderius | reverse complement strand
TGTGTGTGTGTGTGTGTGTGTGAGGTTAGGGTCTATGGAGAACACAGTCTAGGAAACTTATGCTATTCATACAGCAGATTGCAGATGTTTTCACACACTTTGGACAAAATGAAGGACACAACATACTAGGTGAGGGATAAGTAGGTAAGGGATAAGTAGGTAAGAGTGTGCTTGGTGAGAGATGAGTAGTACAGACAGTGTCTTAGGTGAGGGATAAGCACAGCCAGCATACTACAGTCCCCTCTGAAAGTATTGGAACAGCAAGGCCAGATCTGTTTTTTTTTTTCGCTATACATTGAAGACATTTGGGTTTGAGATCAGAAGATGAATATGAGACAATAGATCAGAATTTCAGCTTTCAATAATTAATAGCTCTGAATGTCTACTCTTGGTTTGAGCCCTAGGTTTCACCTGTGAAGACTGCATTAGTTGTTCAAAAGGATAAACCTACATGAAGACCAGAGAGCTGTCTATGGGAGAAAAGTGAGCCATTTTGAAGCTGAGAAAAGAGGGAAAATCAATCAGAGGCATTGCACAAATATTGGGTATAGCCAGTATAACAATTTGGAATGTCCTGAAAAAGAAAGAAACCACTGGTGTACTGAGGAACAGACACCGAACGGGTCGGCCAAGGAAAACAACAGCATCTGACGACAGAAACATTGTGAGAGCTGTGAAGAAAAACCAAAAAACAACAGTCAGTGACATCACTAACAACCTCCACAGGGCAGGGGTGAAGGTATCACAATCCACCGTTCGAAGAAGACTTCGAAAGCAGAAATATAGAGGCCGTACCACAAGATACAAACCACTCATCAGCAGTAAGAATCAGAAAGCCGGATTGGAATTCACAAAGAAATACAGAGATGAGCCACAAAAGTTCTGGAACCGAGATGAACCTCTACCAAAGTGATGGAAAGGGCAAAGATGTGGAGAAAGAAAGGATCTGCTCATGATCCAAAACATACAAGCTCATCTGTGAAACATGGTGGAGGTAGTGTCATGGCTTGGGCTTGCATGGTTGCTTCTGGAACAGGTTCACTAATCTTTATTGATGATGGAACTCGTGATGGTGGCAGCAGAATGAATTCAGAAGTTTACAGGAACATTTTGTCTGCCAGTTTACAGAGAAATGCATCTGATCTAATCAGGAGGAACTTCATCATGCAGCAAGACAACGATCCAAAACACACTGCCGACTCAACAAAGGACTTCATCAGGGGGGAAAGTGGAAGGTTTTAGACTGGCCAAGTCAATCACCAGGTCTTAACCCAACTGAGCACCATTTCACCTCCTGAAGAGGAGACTGAAGGGAGAACCCCCCCGAAACAAACAACAACTGAAAGAAGCTGCAGTGAAAACCTGGAAAATCATCACAAAAGAAGAAACCAACAGTTTGGTGTCAGTGAGTCTCAGGATTGATGCAGTTACTGCAAGCGAGGGACATGAGACCAAATATTAAGTGTTATTTACATTAAGACTATCTGTGCAAATACTTTTGCTCACTTAAACATTAGGTGGTCTGATAGAAAATGTGCCCTGTTAAAAGTTGTTTAACTCGTCTAGAGGTAAATATCAGGATATAAAAGCTGAAATTCTGGTCTATCGTCTCATCTCCGTCTTTTGATCTCAAACCCAAATGCGTTCGGTGTACAGCACAAACTAATGAACTGACCTTGCTGTACTAATAGGGGACAGTAAGTGAGGGATAAGTACAGATTACTGCACAGTCAGTCCGGTTCAGTAGTGCGTGTTCAGTACTGCACAGTCAGTCCGGTTCAGTAGTGCGTGTTCAGTACTGCACAGCCAGTCCGGTTCAGTAGTGCGTGTTCAGTACTGCACAGTCAGTCCGGTTCAGTAGTGCGTGTTCAGTACTGCACAGTCAGTCCGGTTCAGTAGTGCGTGTTCAGTACTGCACAGCCAGTCCGGTTCAGTAGTGCGTGTTCAGTACTGCACAGTCAGTCCGGTTCAGTAGTGCGTGTTCAGTACTGCACAGTCAGTCCGGTTCAGTAGTGCGTGTTCAGTACTGCACAGTCAGTCCGGTTGGTTTTTCTGACAAACGCAGCACTACGACTCCCGTGAGGCTTCGCGCTCTCTGTAGGTGATGCTTTCTACCCCAGTTGCCATGGGAACTGCAGGCTCTGCTCAGGCTGAGCCGACATGAGCTTGTAGTGCCCTCACATAGCCCGAGAGGTGTGTGTGTGTGTGTGTGTGTGTGTGTGTGTGTGTGTGTGTGATCGAGGCAGGTCCTGCATGACTTAGCTTCTTTCATGTTGAAAAGAACTGAGAGTGAAAGGTTCTATCACTTCAGTACAGAAACACAGGACACGCGTAAAACTTAGCTAGAGGTCACTGTGTCAGGCTTTAGCTAAGTGCCCTAATTACTGTCGAGTGCTAGCCACTAATTAGCATATGAGCTAGCATATTTTAATCTAGTTACTGAATACACTCTGTGCATACACAGTAAATAATTTCTTGGCGTAAACAGAGGGGAAAAAAA
>CM042565.1:16932012-16969512 GCA_023630585.1 Cranoglanis bouderius | reverse complement strand
TTCGCTGCAGAAATAAGAAGCGAGTGCGAAAGTCAAAGTGTCCAGAAGAACTGTGTCTGGTTCTGCAAGATGCTCAATAAAACTTACCAGCTCATTTCCTTATAAAACTGCACACATTGTACATTTACTACTGTTTACTGCTCTTTACGGTATTTCTTTAAAATGTAGAAACATTTAATTTCATTATTTTGAAGGCGTCTTTGCTCTACAGAATTTTTGCAAAACTTTTGCACAGTGCTGTATGTGAGCAACATTTTAATAAAATTGCGATGCCAATATTACGATCTAACTTTCTCAGAGCCTGTCAAATACTTCCTAAATGCTCTCATAACGTTCTCTACAGGTTTCGGTAAACAAAGACTCTTTGTATTAGTTAGGAGCACTGTTCCGTCTAAGCTGTGCGTGTGCACGGTCATGCGCTTCTGATGATGCTCCCATGCAGAAGAAAATAAAGTCTGTGCAGAACGGCAACACAAAAATGCGTATAAAAAAGTCAGACGGAGGAACTGACAGAAGATAACAGTGCAGATTGGACCAGGCATAGGATCACATGACTCATAACAGCGTTACGTTTTTCTTCTTCTTTTTTTTTTTTTGAAAACCCAAACAGGAGCGCACATAAATCAGAGACAGTCCCGCTGCAACTGTTTAATAAAGAAATGAATGGCTTTATTTCATTGGAAATAATCTCAGTCTAATCTAATCTAATCTAATCAGA
Source organism: Cranoglanis bouderius (assembly GCA_023630585.1). Lineage (NCBI taxonomy): Eukaryota > Metazoa > Chordata > Actinopteri > Siluriformes > Cranoglanididae > Cranoglanis > Cranoglanis bouderius. Next base: position 16,968,794 of record CM042565.1, on the reverse strand, counting down.
GGCCTAAAACATTTATGGCTGTAATTAAGCACTTATTGATGCTTTACAAGTTATTACTATCACGCTGTTTGTGAGCGATTCATCTATAGGATTAACGTCTTTAACCTCCGAGTTCGTCTGTCTTTAATTCTGCACTCGTTCAGAATCGTGTTAGAATCCGAGAGCGAGCAGTTAATACCTTCTGCAGAGTTTTAGCTCCGTATTTGATTGCTGTTGTGTTTCATTTTGTTTGTTGTGTTGTAATAATCGTGATTAAATTGTGTGTAGTGAAAGAGAAGAAACTCCAGGGGTTCAAAAACCATTGACTTGCATTAATGCATATACTCTGTGTGTGTGTGTGTGTGTGTGTGTGTGTGTGTGTGTGTGTGTGTGTGTGTGTGTGTGTGTAATGCTCGGTGTTAGGACACAAAGCCACTCTGCTCTCATCATCCTGCTGTTGTTAACGTCTTCTTGTCTCTGCGTTGAGAACAAAACACTCCATGATTTAAGTGAACAAAAGAAAATGCGGTGACTCACAAACCCTTTTGTCATTGGCTGAAACAAGTGATTGACGGGACGAGCGTATAATACATCTCTCTCTCACTCTCTCTCTCTCTCACTCTCTCTCTCTCTTTTTCTCCCTCTCTCCCTCCCTCTCTCTCTCTCTTCTTCTCCCTCTCTCTCTCTCTCTCTCTCTCTCTCTCTCTTTTTCTGCCTCTCTCTCTCTCTCTCTCTCTCTCTCTCTCTCTCTCTCTCTCTCTCTCTCTCTCTCTCTCTCTCTCTCTCTCTCTCTCTCTCTCTCTCTCTCTCTCTCTCTCTCTCTCTCTCTCTCTCTCTCTCTCTTTTTTCTCTCTCTTTCTCTCTCTCTCTCTCTCTTTTTCTCCCCTCTCTCTCTCTCTCTCTCTCTCTCTCTCTCTCTCTCTCTCTCTCTCTCTCTCTCTCTCTCTCTCTCTCTCTCTCTCTCTCTCTCTCTCTCTCTCTCTCTCTCTCTCTCTCTCTCTCTCTCTCTCTCTCTCTCTCTCTCTCTCTCTCTCTCTCTCTCTCTCTCTTGCTCAGTTCATTCCTTCAAATTCCCTTGGTTTGACACCATGTTGTAAATAAATCAATAAAAAGATAAAATAATTATAAACTGAATAAATACCAAAGAATGTCACGGCTAAATAAAGCAACACAAAGCTTAAATACATCAATAAAAGTGTTATTTAAAATCAGAAGAAATTCTGTATCTGTTTATTATTTATTTATCCATCTCTCTATTCATTTTGTGTTGATCTTTTTCATTCATTCACAACTGAATTAAATGATATTTACTTTTAATTTCATTTTTTTTTTAAATTTGCAACAAGTAAGACAAATACTTTTACTGATTTATTTAATCCTTTTATATTTATTTATTTATTTTGTTATGAATTAACTTGAACAAATGCAAAAATTTAAACGAACACGTACATCTGCAATAACACAAGCAACGCAGCAACTGATAAAAGGATTTAAATATTTAAATAAAAGGATTGAAATATTATTATATATACAATATAAATATTTTTATTTATAGGTTTATTTGTCACATGCACATTCGTAGCAGGACACAAAGGTGCGGTGAAATCTGATAATAAATATATAAGAAAATATATATATATATATAAAAAAAATAATTAACTTCAGTTATTTTTTTAAAAAAAGAAGCAAAAATTAAACACAGAAATCTGCAAAACACAAATACAGAAACTGATCGATAAACAGATAAAAGAATTAAGAAATTACATGTCTGAATATATATAAAAAATAATGAACTTTGTGTATAAATGCGATAAATAAAAGGTGTACAGAAAAATTAATACAGAAAATGATAGAGAGATAGATACCACTTTATTAATCCCCAAGGGGAAATTAGCGAATAACAACAACAACAACAAATAAATAAATAAACAAATACAGAAATTGAGAAACACAAATAGAATGCAGTAATAAAGACAGATTTGATTTAACTACGATACCACACACACACACACACACACACACACACACACACACACACACACACACACACACACACAGAAGCATCAGTACATGTCTGACACACACTCTGACACTCAGCTGCTAATACTAATTGAACATGCTAACGAGGGTGTTAATGATCAGGAGCTGTAATGGCACGTTAGTGTGATGGCTGATGCAGTGAGTTTGTTCTCTGGAGCTTTTCTCCTCCAAACTGAACTCTGAAAACCACAGAAGAAACAGTCCTCCTTCTGTGTGTGTGACGTGCGAGAGATCAAACTCGATTCGCCGTCAGTCACATTTACATGTTAGCATGAATCAGGACATCATCTGAGAATTTGTAAATTATACATTATTATTATTATTATCATTAATATTATTTTACTCAGTTTAACACAGAAGCAGGTGGTATCTCCTCGTCTTCGCACTCAGCTCTGCTTTACGGCTCTACACAGTGCAATGTGGAGTCGCACGTTACAAATTACCCACAATCCCAGTGGGCGTTTCTGTACTGTTTCTGAGTACAGTGGGGTTTCTGTACACTGTAAAAATATCAGCAGGACAGTATAGATTCATAAATATTTCGTTTTGGATTAGAAAGTGGGTCATGCAGCGAGACAACGACCCTAAAAGCACACAAGTCGTTCTACCAAAGAACGGTTAATATATTATATAGAATGGTTAATATTTTCCTCAGTAAATAAATGACCAAGTATAATATTTTTGTCTCATTTGCTTAATTGGGTTCTCTTTATCTGCTTTGAGGAGTTGTGTGAAAATCCGATGATGTTTTAGGTCACATTTATGCAGAAATATAGAAACTTTCAAGCACTTGAACAAGTGCATCTGTGGTACATCACACTTAGCTTTCAGTTCGTCAAACGACAACAAACTGTTATCCTCATGAAGGTCCAGTAGTGTAACTATGCCCTTGTTGAACCATATTTTAAATCTCATATCATTTTTAGCCATGATAAAGTGTTCATTGCCCCAAATTGGTGAAAACGGGTTTTTGGTTAAATGTCTGAAATGAGGTCTGTGGTTAACAAAAGCTCAAGATATTTTCACGTTTTATTCTACGACATAAAATACATCAGTAAAACCCCACTCGTGGTTTTGTTAAGCTTTTACGTGTCTTGAAAAAAGACGGTTGCTCACAAGTGGCTAAATGGGACTACGGAGGTTGTCGGGGACATTAAACGTCATCACGCTGAACAGGAAAACTCGTCTACTACGGCCTCGTTGTGTTTACACTCGCGATCTTGCAAACTATTCCAACTCAAACTAACCCTAACCCTATCGGAAGCGTAGTGGTGGTGACGTTGAAGTCATGTGACCGTGGTGTAGTTTGTTTATAGCCTAACTTTAGCTTTTTACTTCTGCAGATTGTATTTAGGCTTCAATATTGAAAAAAGTTGTGTTCATCTGTGAAGATTATCTTGATGAACAAAACGTGTAAGAATCTTAAACTTTTGTTGGTCACAATAATCCAAAAGCCAGTGGAAAATTCCTATTGGCTTTTTGTCGAGGGAACCAGGGTGATGAACCAGAGTGATGAACCAGAGTGATGAACCTGGGTGATGAACCAGGGTGATGAACCAGAGTGATGAACCTGGGTGATGAACCAGAGTGATGAACCAGAGTGATGAACCTGGGTGATGAACCAGAGTGATGAACCAGGGTGATGAACCGGAGTGATGAACCGGAGTGATGAACCTGGGTGATGAACCAGGGTGATGAACCAGAGTGATGAACCTGGGTGATGAACCAGGGTGATGAACCAGAGTGATGAACCAGGGTGATGAACCAGAGTGATGAACCGGAGTGATGAACCTGGGTGATGAACCAGGGTGATGAACCAGAGTGATGAACCTGGGTGATGAACCAGAGTGATGAACCAGAGTGATGAACCAGGGTGATGAACCAGAGTGATGAACCGGAGTGATGAACCTGGGTGATGAACCAGGGTGATGAACCAGAGTGATGAACCTGGGTGATGAACCAGAGTGATGAACCAGAGTGATGAACCTGGGTGATGAACCAGGGTGATGAACCGGAGTGATGAACCGGAGTGATGAACCTGGGTGATGAACCTGGGTGATGAACCAGAGTGATGAACCTGGGTGATGAACCTGGGTGATGAACCAGAGTGATGAACCTGGGTGATGAACCAGAGTGATGAACCTGGGTGATGAACCTGGGTGATGAACCTGGGTGATGAACCAGAGTGATGAACCTGGGTGATGAACCTGGGTGATGCTAACTTCTGGGTTGGCCTACAAAAATACATCATTTTTACAGCACTCTATGAAAAGCTGTCCAGTGTCAAACCAATTCAGTTTGTAACCAGGGCAAGTCACAAGTCAACCCCTCTAGAAAACCAGAACATCGTGGCCCTCGACTGGGCAGCCCAGAGGTACCACTGTAGGTTTGGTAGCTGTAACCCTCCCCTAACGAAAGGCAAGTACAAAAGAGAGAGTGGTTAAGTCTTGGCTTTCTATTACACCAAATAAAATTTGAAAGCAGGTTCCTAACTTTTGGGGGAAATGAAGGTGGAGGAGAAAGGGGTATTGATTGGAAAACATATAAAAACTTAGGTCAGATGTTCATCTTAATTACGTTTATTCTTCCCATTAAAGACAGAAGTAATGTTGTCCATCCTGCGACCTCTTCAGTCACTTTAGCTAACATGGGTTGAACTAAGGTCCCTTATCTCTGGAGTTATTCTAATACCCAGATATATTCAAAGCCGTTTACAGCATGGATTTCTTCTCTCTTGTTCATTTAGGAACATAATAGATGATTTATCTATCATTTGTTTACCTTAAAACCAGAGAAGTTGCCAGATTGACTGATCAGCTTTAAGAGGGATGGCATTGATTTTCGGAGATCTGATAAAAAAAAATACCGTGGTATCATCTGCATACAATGCAATATGATGTTCTGGGTCGCTTGTCCTAATTCCAAAAACTGAAGGGTGTGATCTTAGTGCTGTTGCCAGTGGTTCCGAGGCTAGTACAGGAAGTAAAGGTGAAAGTGGCGAGTTTTGTCTTGGGACACAAAAGAGCTTAAACGGTTGAGAGGTCAAATTATAAATTTAAAATAAATTCAAATGATTAGAAATTAAAGACAAAATTTCAATCAACACACACTTTTATTCTCTCTCTCTCTCTCTCTCTCTCTCTCTCTCTCTCTCTCTCTCTCTCAGTGTGTGTGCTGTAGTGTGTGTGTATCACACTGGGAGGGATATTAATCAGTGCAGGACTCTGACTGAGCTCTTACTCTGCTCGCCAACACACTCATCTCTGCTCATCTGTCTGTCTTTTCCTCTCTGTCTTTCTCTCCGTCCCTCTCAGCTCCTCTTCTGTCTCTCTCAAATCATTCTCGCTTTTCCAATCTCTATTACCATTTCATTCTCCTCTTCTGTCTCTCCGTCACGCTGCATTTCTCTCCCTCTCTCTTTCCATCTCGATGTTTTCCTATCCCTCTCTCTCTCTCTCTCTCTCTCTCCCTCTCTCTCTCTCTCTCTCTCTCTCTCTCTCTCTCTCTCCTGCTGTTTTTTCTTGTTATTTTGATTTGATTCATTTTGCTCCTTGTCTCATTTCCTTCACATTTTCACTCATCTCTCTCTCTCTCTCTCTCTGTCTCTCTCTCTCTCTCTCTCTCTCGCCCACCCAGTTGCGGTGCAATGCAGTATTCTGAGGCAGTGTGTATATCACCGAGCTGACCACAAGCTGATTTTGTTTACTCATTCCTTGTGTGTGTGTGTGTGTGTGTGTGTGTGTGTGTGTGTGTGTGTGTGTGTGTGTGTGTGTGTGTGTGTGTGTGTATATATATATATATATACTGTATATATAGCAATGAGGTCCTGTTCATCATACAATCTCTAGACTTAATAATCCTGATCCAGGTTAATTCGGTGTCTTAATCACACCTGGATTAGTTTAGCCAGATTGAGTTATCTGAGATAACCGTGTGCTGGAGTGTTAATTGGAAAGTGTGACATATCGAGACTCGAAATTGTGAGTCAGCGATCGGGCATGGAGAACGATACGGAGGCCTGCGGAGGACAAGATTTTTTTCTTGTACACGGTATAGCAAGACGACGATGTTGTTGTAGGAGATAAAATTAAAAATGCAGTGCAGGATTTTGCTATTTTATCTGTTTAAATTGCTGTGTTTGAGTTTCTCAGTGCTTTATTTCTGCTCTCAGCTAAAGAGGACACACTGTACGCTGGTACAGCAGGTACACTGCAAAAAAAAAAGATAATGACTTAGCCAGTGACAATGTCTTGAGAAGTTATTAGATAATAAACAAATATGACGTGATTAAACCTATTTCTAGATATTTTTACTCACGTGAAGATAATTTTGTTTATTTAACGTGTTTATTCCTTGAAAGAATTTCAAGAAGCTTGAAATGAGTAAATGAGTCTAGAAAAAAGGTTTAATGGTCTTATATTTGCTATATAATCACCTCAGACATTAATACCGACAATAGCCTCAAACTAGATGAAGTGGAGAGTCCCTCACACCTGACTTACGCCATACGCTACCATGTAGTGAATCTTTAGGTTTCAGCACCAAAAACACAAAGAAAGAAGAGGAGAAAGTAGCCCAAACGTGTGAGAATCGGAAAATGGAGATGTTTCTTCTTGTCCTCAGGCTTGTCGGTGGGAAAACGAGTATTTCACACGTATTTCTGATGTACAAACATCATTCACTCTCTCAATCTTTCCAATATATCTTACAGTGGAAATAGTCCTGTGCATCACACACACACACACACACACACACACACACACACACACACACACACACACACACAAACACACTGTCTGCACTTACACTTTGCCTTTGTTTGGGGAAATTTCCATCCATCCACCTTGGACGAGATGCCAGCCCGTCACAGGGCACAATCACACACACACACACACTCTCACTCTCACACACCCATTCACACACTGTGGACAATTTAGAGATGCCAGTCAGCCTACAACGCACGTCTTTGGACCGGCGGAGGAAACCGGAGTGCCCAGAGGAAACCCCCGAAGCACTGGGCGGCGACGGGAATCGAATCCCCAACCCCGGAGGTGCGAGGCAAACGTGTTTGGGAAATTTATTAAATTTAATTCAAATTATTTGCTGTAATACAAGATCTTGGTGGCCAAGATGGTCCAAGTAGTCTAATCTGGCAACCCTGCCATTAACTGTCCTGTCCGCTCCTCCTCCTCCTCCTCCTCCTCTACACACGTTCTCTCGGTGTCCGTGTGGGTTTCCTCCGGGTTCTCCGGTTTCTTCCCAAAACACGCCCGTAGGTGCATTAGCAACAATAATATACCCCTAGGTGAGAATGAGTGTGTGAGCGTGTGTGTGTGTGTGTGTGTGTGTGTGTGTGTGTGTGTGCGTTTGCGTGTGTGCGTGCGTGTGTGTGTGTGTGTGTGTGTGTGTGTGTGTGTGTGTGTGTGTGTGTGTGTGTGTGTGTGTGTTTTCATGCAGTATAGAAGAAGCCTCTGCTAAACATGTTTAACATAATGATGTCTCCGGTCAGAGATGGAGGTGTATAAAAATGACAGAATCTTCTGTGTGTGTGTGTGTGTGTGTGTGTGTGTGTGTGTGTGTGTGTGTGTGTGTGTGTGTGTGTGTGTGAAAGAGAAAGAAAGATATTGAATGTCTCTGATTCCGTCTCTGAAGCATCACATTAACTCCGTGCCGTCCTGCAGGGCTGCTGTGCTTACTCAGCAGCCATTTATCTCGCTCAGAGCTCTGCGTAGTCAGAATAATGTGTTCTGACTCTGAGTGTGTGTGTGTGTGTGTGTGTGTGTGTGTGTGTGTGTGTGTGTGTGTGTGTGTGTGTGTGGTACATTGCGCTATAATGCTGTTTTGCAGTGCCGCTCTGTTTCCTCACAGCTCTTCTCTCTGCAGTCACAGTTGAAACCACGCCATCGCATCACATGTACACCTCACTCTCCCTCATTACAGCTTTATATACACATATATACAGTGGGTATAGAAAATAATCCCCCCCCCCCTTTAAAATAATCACATTTTGTTGCTTTTCAGCCTGAAATGAAGACGGACACAGGTTTTGTTTTATCCAGCTGTATTTACTCAGTGCAACTTATAACATCCAAGTGAAAGATATAACACCAACATGTCAGAAAGAAATTAAAAACAGAATCACGGAGTTGGAAAAAGGATCACCCCCTTGCTTTAATTTGCCTTAATTTTTTTTAATTACAGCCTTTAGTGTGTTGGGATATGTCTCTACTAGACTTTGCACATCTAGACTTTGCAATATTTGCCCACTCTTCTTTGCAGAACCGCTCGAGTTCAATTAAATTTGATGGTGACCGTTTGTGGACTGCAGTCTTCAAGTCATTCCACAGATTTTCAATGGGGTTTAAGTCTGGGCTCTGACTAGGCCATGCAAGGACATTCACCTTTTTCTCCTTTAACCACTGTGTGGTCAGTTTTGCTGTGTGCTTTGGGTCACTGTCATGCTGGAATACACATCCACGACCCATTTTCAATGCCCTGGCTGAGGGAAGGAGGTTCTCACCCAAGATTTGACGGTACATGGCCCCGTCCATCGTCCCTTTGATGCGGTGCAGTTGTCCTGTCCCCTTAGCAGAAAAACACCCCCAAAGCATAATGTTCCCACCTCCATGTTTGACGGTGGGGATGGTGTTATGACTTGGGGTCATAGGCAGCATTCCTCCTCCTCCTCCAAACACGGCGAGTCGAGTTGATGCCAAAGAGATCTGACCACACCTGACCACAACACTTTCACCCAGTTCTCCTCTGAATCATTCAGACAAACTTCAGACGGGCCTGTACATGTGCTTTCTTGAGCAGGGGGACCTTGCGGGCGCTGCAGGATTTCAGTCCTTCACGGTGTAGTGTGTTACCAATTGTTTTCTTGGTGACTATGGTCCCAGCTGCCTTGAGATCATTAACAGGATCCTCCCGTGTAGTTCTGGGCTGATTCCTCACCGTTCTCATGATCATTGAAACTCCACGAGGTGAGATCTTGCGTGGAGCCCCAGACCGAGGGAGACTGACAGTTTCTTCCATTTGCGAATAATCGCACCAACTGTTGTCACCTTCTCACCAAGCTGCTTGGCGATGGTCTTGTAGCCCATTCCAGCCTTGTGTAGGTCTACAATCTTGTCCCTGACATCCTTGGACAGGTCTTTATATATATATATATATATATATATACGTCTACATTATCAAGTCAGTACAAAAAACATTTTAGATTCCCAAACATTAGTTTTCTGGCACAAAATGAAATGTTACAGAAAAATGTTTGTATGTCATTAAAGAAAGCAGCGTATTACATAAGAGACACTTTTCAGACAGTAAACACAATGAAGGCTGCTGGGTTTCACTGCAGAAATAAGAAGCGAGTGCGAAAGTCATCGGGCTACTGCTCGGAAGGTCGTGAGTTCAAATCCCAGCACTGCCAAGCTGCCACTGTTGAGCCCTTGAGCGAGGCCCTTAACCTTCAACTGCTCAGATGTATAAATGAAATAAACGTAGGTCGCTCTGGATAAGGGCGTCTGCCAAATGCCGTAAATGTAAGGAACTGTGGCTGGTTCTAAAAGATGCTCAATAAATCTTACCAGCTCATTTCCTGCACACATTGTACCGGAGACTATTATTTTAATTTTTTTTGTCACACCAAATATCGACTTTGTTTCATTTACTACTGTTTACTGCCCTTTACGGTATTTTTTTAAAATGTAGAAACATTTAATTTCATTATTTTGAAGGCGTCTTTGCTCTACAGCATTTCTTTGCGTGTGTCTAAAACTTTTGCACAGTACTGTGTATAAGAAAAAAGAAAAAAGGAAAGAAAGAAAATGATAGCAAACACTTGAGGTTTTTTTTTGTGATTGTTGCAGCCAAAAAAACGTTTGATTTTGCTGCGGCTTTATTTATTTATTTATTTATTTATTTAAAAATTTGTGATGCGACTTGCGGAGTTTTTTTTGCTTTTTTTTTTTTTGCAAAAAAAACTACTTGAATTGGCGAAATCGCAGTTGCGAATTCAAAATAGTTTTGCACGCTCTTTCGCGGTGATGTTTGTTGGTAAATGAGACCTTTTAGCTGTACTCTGTACTTTGTGATGACGTCACACGACACGTTTCGGCCCAAATCTGCGGAAAATACGCGGCGATTTCGAAACGTTTCAAGCTCCTGCGAATATTGTGGAGTTTGCGTTAATTTCTGTGATCACAAAACCGTGCTTAAGTCGACTTTTTGTGCTCCTTATTCAGATTTTTAAACTCACCTGTGTGCAGTACACACCCATTTTTCTTCGGTAGACGACAGAGACAGGTTTTACAACAGCGTCTGGACCACTGGCTTTAAACACGACAAATAAAGTTCATGAATAGAAAATGCAGAATTTATCTGCTTTATTCTCTCTCGTTCTATCTCTGTGTCTGTCTCTCCATCTCTCTCTCTCTCTCTCTCTCTCTCTCTCTCTCTCTCTCTCTCTCTCTCTCTCTGTGTGATGAATAGATCATGACTTCGTTTTTTTGTTTGTTTTTTACATGATGTTAATGATTCATGTCCCTAATTTAAAAAACCTCAGTTTCCAAGTGGGCAATATATCTACAACAACATGATGAATAGACAACGCTCTGATCCTACACACACACACACACACACACACACACACACACACACACACATGCAGACAATAAATATGCACATATTTGCATCATTTCTAAAAATAGTGCAGCCAGGAGAATAAAAATAGATACTGAGAGAGAGACATAGTGTGTGTGTGTGTGTGTGTGTGTGTGTGTGTGTGTGTGTGTGTGTGTGTGTGTGTGCGCGCGCGTGCGCAAGCGAAACGCAGCAGGCTCGATTTAACCACAACGGACAGTTGGGTTGCGTCCCAAACCACACACAGTACTGTACCAGACATGTCAGAGTAATACACTACTTATGGTTGCTATGGTAACCCATGATGGTACACTCTTTTACGTGAACTCTTGAGTGCTTTAGTATGTGGTTTGGGACACAGCCAGAGGATTTGCTCCATCACTTCTCAACCTCGTAGGCTGTCTCATTTGGATTTAACAGTCCATTTAGGAAGTCATCACTTCAAACACACACACACACACACACACACACACACACACACACACACACACACACACACTGAGGATTACTGAAACAGACATAACAATGGATATAATTTTAATCATCTCTCTCTCTCTCTCTCTCTCTCTCTCTCTCTCTCTCTCTGTCTTTCAGAAATTTGGGGAAATCGGGTCTTCGTGTGTCGTGCTTGGGCCTCGGTCAGTACCATGCGACCTTTGACCTTTCTGACCTTTCCGACCTTAGTAACCTTTTTGTCTTGATTCACTGTCTCACTTTCATCTTTCTCTCTCAGTTTAATCTTTCCTTTTTATTATCTCTATTACTGTCTTACTTTCTCGTGCTCTCTTTTGTTCCTGCCTCTTATCTGTCTCACTCTCTCTGTCTCACTCTCTCTGTGTCTCTCTCTCTGTCTCACTCTCAGGGACATGGGTGACGTTTGGCTCGCAGATTTCCGATGAGGTGAGTGATGTATGATAAACTCTGATATCCAGCACACACAATGTCATCGCTCCTCCTTTTGTGATGATGATTCCTCTAATACTAAATGTGTGTGTGTCTGTATATATATATATATATATATGTGTGTGTGTGTGTGTGTGTGTGTGTGTGTGTGTGTGTGTGTGTGTGTGTGTGTTCTCAGATGGCAGAGAACCTGATGACCATAGCGTATGAGAACGGTGTGAACCTGTTTGATACAGCCGAGGTGTACGCTTCAGGCAGGTAGGATATACAGACGGATGGATGGATGGATGGATAAATAGAAGGGAGGATGGAAGATAGGTAAATGGCTGTTGGATGGATGGATGGATGGAGTGAATGGATAAATGAATGAATGACAGGATAGATGTATGGACAGATTGTGGAGTGAAAGGGTGCCTGGATGAGTGAATGGAGGAAAGAAGGATGGATGATAGAGGGAGATAAAAATGAATGAATGAATGAACTCTATTCTTCTCTCTACTCTTCCCTTTCTTATTCTTCTCCTTTCCTTCTCTAGTCATCTCTCCGTTTCTCTGTCATTAATGCCTCTTCTCTCTCTCTCTCTCTCTCTCTCTCTCTCAGAGCTGAGATCACTCTTGGCAATATTATTAAGAAGAAAGGATGGAGGTGAGCCATTACTCACATTCCCAACTCACTTATATTCATAAATAAAGCCCCGTCTGAGCTGCTCCGCCCCTCCATCCATTCATACCCGCCCATTTCCGCCCCCCCCAGTTCTGCCCACCCACACTGGCGCTCTAAAAACACACATCGTTTGGTGTCTAAAGTTTGCTTTGTTAGTTTGTTAGAATCAAAAGACACAATTTCTATAAAATAACGCATGGATAAATAGAATATATACAGATTAACATCTAGCATCTTAACATAAATCCCTCCTCATCCGTCTGAATCCCAAAGTAAAGAAGCCAACCTCCGACGCACTGAAAGTGAAAACTTGCGCCGAAGTGATTTTATGGCAGATTTATTATTTGCTTGAATTGTTTTTTTTGTTTGTTTGTTTTTCTAGGAGATCCAGTTTTGTAGTAACGACCAAAATCTACTGGGGAGGACAGTGAGTGTCGAAGTGTCCCTCTTTAGATTTTACAGCAACACAATTATACACGACACTTAATTTAATATTTCTTTACATCTTGTTAGTGAGAGAACGAAACGAAACGAGCTGAACATCGTCTGTGAACTTTTCTGACGCTTCCCTTTTACCACCTGCAGGGCGGAGACAGAGAGAGGCCTGTCCAGGAAACACATCATCGAAGGTAAAACTCAAATTCGTATTCAAATGAACATTTTTATCGGTCACGTATTCAACCCCACACGGTACGACGAGCAGTGAAATGCTTCTCTCGACCGTCCGTGACATAAAAATAGAATGTACGTAAACCAGAATTTAAATATGATGTAAGGGATACTGTATTTTGAATACGGTGCTGGTATGCGTGGTTGTTTTTGCCGTGCTGTGCTGTGCAACATCAGGCAGTGGTATGTGCAGTTGTTCAAACAAGTCCAAGCTTCTGGTCCTTGGTGTTGTCCTGGTCCGAATGGCCTGTATGAAGAAGCTCTTCCTCATTCTCTCTGTGTTGGCCTTCATGGAGCGAAAGTGCTTCCCTGACCACAACAGAGAGAAGAGTGTGTTGTTCGGATGGCTAAGGTCCTTCACTGTTCTCCTTGTTCCAGCACCGCTTTCTGTAGATAAACTGCAGATCAGGGAGGTCAGTGAGGATGGTACACTCAGCTGATCACGCCACCCTCTGGAGAGCCCACCTATCCCGCTAACCAGGCTGTGATGCTTCTCGTCAGGATGCTCTCGATGGTGAAGGTGTAAAAGTTCCTTAACACTTTGGAGGGCAGTTTAAAGTCTCTTAAGTGTCTAAGGTGGTGAAGATGCTGAATTCTCCAGGGTGTTAATGTGACAGGACCATGACAGGTCGTGCGTGATGTGAACACCAAGGTACCGAAAACTGTCCGCTCTCTCCATTTGGGCCCCGCTGATCTTAAGGGGGTGGTAGGTCTTCTCCTGCTTCGTGCTGAAGTCCACTGTCCTTCTGCCGTTCAGGAGGAGGTTGTTCTCATGACTCTTCGTATGTGTAAAGGCTGATTTATACTTGCTCTTAACTACATGTGCACTTCTGCATGTCTTCAGAAATTGACATGACACGTCTGCATGGTGCAAAACCAACATAAAGAGTGGAGGCAGTATAGCACCATGTGATCACATCTCATGCTTAGGAACTACTACTAGATGGTTATCGGGTAACAACACTAGCAGTTTTCCTATCACAGTTAGTGTCTGAATGTTATAAACCTCAAACCTACCGAGCACCCGTCTTCTGAGTTTCCTAGATCAGTAAATACTTTTGAATGTACAGTGAGGGGTTTTAGATTTGAGACGCAGATCATGACAACAATCACGACGACGGCAGAAAGTTTAACAGAGAAACGGCGCGGAGCTCGTCGGTGTGTTTATCGTAAACATTACAGCTTGACTTGGAAACCAGATGCACAGAGACGTTTTGGATGCTGCAATTAATCTTGCAGATGTAGGTAAGATACGCAAGCGAGTACGTAAACAGTGCTGCCCGTGTAGCGGCTGTGTGCACGCACGTACGTGTGGTGAAAGTGAAGTATATTTGCATTGTATTCGCATTCGTATACTCCACGTTCACTGTCGTCGCTTGTGGGCGTGGCCTGTCCAGCATATTCGAAACCTGACCAGTTAAACAAAAATTAAACAGCACGCTACACTAATCAGTGTGAAGATCACTCGTTTGATTTTGGCTTTTTTCATGTTAAGCATTTCAGCGCGTCCCTAAAGGCTAATTTAATTAACTCAGCCTGCAGGATCGTTCTGTTTGACATAACGTAGGTGATGTAAACCACAGCAACTAATGCCGTTAAAGCATCCATCTTTCTGTGCTTTCTGGAAGCGTTTTAAAAAGCTGGCGTGGATTTTTATATGCCGTTATATCTTTACCCGATCGGTCAGAATTCACCAGGTTTGACTGATCCCACTTTTTTTTTTTTTTTTTTTGCCTTGTCATCATTCCTTTGTATTGCGAATGCCCCCCGTACACCTCAGTTCTTTCGATAAAACCAGCAAGCCGTCGTTGCTACCGAGTGATGATGAATTGAGAGTTGAATAAGCATAACATACAGTAATATTATTATTATTATTATTAATATTATTATTATTATTATTGATGTGTTGTTAATATTATTATAATAATGAGGTATTGATGATGATGATGATGATGATGATGAAGTCATTCACTGGCAGGTCTTCGAGGTTCTTTATCAAGACTGCAGCTGGATTACGTGGACATTGTCTTTGCAAATCGAAACGATGTCAACAGCCCGATGGAAGGTGAGTTTTGAATGACCTTTATTGTGTTATTTTGTGTTTTTAAACCTTGGTAAACACAATTAGGATTGAGACTGAGCGCTCATTTATTTGTGTGTGTGTGTGTGTGTGTGTGTGTGTTGCAGAGGTGGTGCGTGCGATGACGTTTGTCATAAACCAAGGCATGGCCATGTACTGGGGGACGTCCCGCTGGAGCGCTATGGAGATAATGGTATGATCCGTTTCTGTTTCACGGTTTCATTTATTCACTTATTTCTCATCCCTCTTTCTTATCTTTTATTATGTTGTTGTGTCCCCCCACCACTAGGAGGCGTACTCGGTGGCTCGGCAGTTCAATCTGATCCCCCCTGTATGTGAACAGGCCGAGTATCACTACTTCCAGAGGGACAAAGTGGAAGTGCAGCTGCCTGAACTCTACCACAAAATCGGTTTGTCTGTAAAACTCACTAAAACACACGTAACCTACAGTAAACAGTGCTTTATTCCTCTTATACCACAGCAGTTTGCTAACGGTTAAAAGTTTCATTTATCAAAGAAAAGCTCTCATACCTATTATCCATTTATAATTACAGGTTACTCGTCGTGTTGCCGAGAAACCGCAAAGAAGCGTAAACTCCTCTGTCCTGAAAACTTAAAGCTACAGCTTTACCTCTGACTGTTTCAGAGTGCTGACACTGGAGACTCCTTCCATAAACGTTCTTCTCAACATATCAACGATTTTTAAATCCGTTTACGTGGAGCTTCCTCCGTACGAGTCCCTGTGACTGAGCTGTTACTATAGAAACGATAACGTCAGTTTCTACTGTCAGAGCTATCGTAGTTACAAACTCAAACTAAAATTAAAAATAGTCTATAATAATCATGCTGGAGCGCTGTAACAGCACTATTCTATAGTATATACATAAGCTAACTGTGATTGGCCAGAGCCAGTTTGATTGACAGTCAGAGAGGAAGAGCGTCCCGCCCAGCAGTGATGTGATTATATAATGTATAATAATCATTATAGCGCAATTTGGCAAGGGTTCTGCTGATGGCTGGAAATTGATCTCTCTCTCTCTCTCTCTCTCTCTCTCTCTCACACACACACACACACACACACACACACACACACACACACACACACACACACATTTCTGCCCTCAAACGAAAAGTCATTATAGTGCAATTAGTTTCTACATTTGGAGTTTCCGTGTTTGGAATGAGGCCTGTTTAAAACAAGGCCATCTTTCTGCATCTCTCTCTCTCTCTCTCTCTCTCTCTCTCTCTCTCTCTCTCGCTCTCTCTCTCTCTCTCTCTCGCTCTCTCTCTCTGTCTCTCTCTCTCTCTCTCTCTCTCTTTTTCTCTCTCTCTCTCTCTCTCTCTTTTTCTCTCTCTATCGCTCACCCCCTCCACCCCCTCTGTCAGTCAGAGACTGATTTACAGATTTTCTAGCTGAATGGAGCATCAAATATCAGTTGCAAGGCATTTTTCATTCCTCTCTCCGTCTCTCTCCCTCCATCAGGTGTGGGGGCGATGACCTGGTCTCCGTTGGCGTGTGGTTTGATCACCGGGAAATACAGTGAGGGAGTTCCAGAATGTTCTAGAGCTGCAATGAAAGTGAGTCATCTCTCTCTCTCTCTCTCTCTCTCTCTCTCTCTCTCTCTCTCTCTCTCTTTTTCCATATGGTCCTTTTACAGCTGGTACTCATGTGTATGTAAGTGTGTGTGTGCGTGTGTGTGTGTGTGTGTGTGTGTGTGTGTGTGTGTGTGTATTCCTCTGACTGATGGAGGCTCAAACCTAAAGTGGATGAGTGCTCAGTGTGATCCACCCATAAGAACACATCTTTAGAACGCTTTACACTTTAAGGATCGACCACTTAAGTTCAAACGGTGTGTGTGCGTGTGTGTGTGCGTGTGTGTGTGTGTGTGTGTGCGTGTGTGTGTGTGTCAGGGCTATCAGTGGCTGAAGGAGCGTGTTCACAGTGAAGAAGGCCGCAGACAGCTGGCTAAGATCAAAGAGCTCCACCTGCTGGCAGACCGACTCGGCTGCACCGCCGCACAGCTCGCTATTGGTAATAATAATAATAATAATAATAATAATAATAATAATAATAATAATAATACTTTTATAACTACTGTTTTCATTTATTGCATCCCTCTCTGTTTCTTTCAGCCTGGTGTTTGCGCAGTGAAGGTGTTAGTTCTGTACTGTTGGGAGTCTCAAACACAGATCAGCTACTGGAGAACTTGGGAGCGCTGAGGGTAACTAACACACACACACACACACACACACACACACACACAAACACACGCACACACACACATGGAAATACACACTTATAAAGATTAGTTGAAGCCACCTTACTTTTAAGGCCTCTTTAGTTTCAGGCAGAAAGGCCACGCCTCCTTCACTGTGACTGACATGCACGGAGGTCACGCCTCCTTCACTGTGACTGACATGCACGGAGGCCACACCTCCTTCACTGTGACTGATTGTTCACATGCTGCTTCTGGTTGAGGTTTATTGCGTGTGGTGTGTGTAGTGTGTTATTTCTCACACACACACACACACACACACACACACACACACACACGGTCACACCTCTGTTCTTCTGCAGATTATCCCTCAGATGACTCCTCAGACGGTTAGCGAGATCGACGCTCTGCTGGGCAACAAGCCTCACTCCAAGAAAGAGTCCCGCGCGTGAGGAAGGAAACGAGACGACGAGAACGCAACGACGAGAACCGAGTGCGAGCGGGACGAACGGACGGCTTTCGCTTCCTCCCCTTCCTGTGTACTCCATCTTCCTGCATGGCTCCTGCAAACCACCGGGCTTCCAGAACGATCCGAACCAAACCCACTCCTGATCTTTTATAAACATGTTACAGACACATCGCTACACTGCTAAAAACAAAAGGAGAGATTTTACTCTCGACAAGAAAAAAATAATACAAACAGACCAATATTTGAATAAGAGAGAACATCATGTCTTCCAGGTGAAACACTTCAGGGGGAAGGGGGCGGAGTTAACACACAAAAAAAAAAAACTCGGTTCCTTTTCCCAGGATGCCATGCGGCAGGCTTTTGGTGCACGTGTGTGTGTGTGTGTGTGTGTGTATGTAGCTGCTGTTCACTGCCGATGACGCAAGTTAACCCCAAGCAGCAAAACACAACTCGTGTGTTGCGTGTGTGTGTGTGTGTGTGTGTGTGTGTGTGTGTGTGTGTGTGTGTGTTAACCCACTTTTCCACCAACACAGAACATTTTTATGAACCATTCCCACTTTTCCACCCTTTTAAGAGCTGAGTAATCCGATGTGGGCGTGGCCTAATGTAGGCGTAAAAGAAAACAAAACAACCATGTTGGATCTTATAAAGGATTTTTTGAATCCTTTATACATAGCACAAAGAGTGGCACTGTGCTAATCGTTCGTCTCGTAGCCGGCTAACTTTAGTTTACATTCATATTTTGTATTTGCTAACGTAACATAACTTAATCACATCTCATGGACCTAGCGAAGGGTGTGAACTCATGAACTAGTGAGTCGGTAGTGCTAAAGAATGTTTACTTTCAGGTGGAGCGTTCACACAACCGCTGCTAACATCGCTAGCATTGTCGCTTTCGTTCCAGAACTAGTTGGAAACTCAAAGGTTCGGCTAATCAAGATTGTGCTTGATTCAGCGTCTAGAAAAAAAAAACAACAACTAACGATTCGTCTGTGCCTGTGAATCGATTCAGTTGATTCTCTTAAAGGAGTTGTTTAAAAAATGTGATTCATTGAAGTCCAACAGATTTGTGGTGCTACAACAGAACCGGAAATTTGTTGATTGAAAATCACAGGATGGTTCTAGATTAGGGTTCTGCTGCTGTGTCGGTGGAAAAGCATTGCGTGTGTGTGTGTGTGTGTGTGTGTGTGTGTGTGTGTGTGTTCATTCTCATTCTCATAGCCTGCAATAGGAGTCACACAAAACCGACTCAGTGTCATGTATCCCTCGCCATTATTCACTTCCCCGGAATGGCGGATGGACAAATCGCCATGGCGACGACTGGCGTGTGAAACGGAGCGAATGTACGAAGTGAACTTATATCGTGAGTCTTTCTCCATCGTGTCACCGTGGTCGATAAACTGTGCGCATGGCCCTTTAAGACAGTCCCCACACACACACACACACTCTCTCTCTCTCTCTCTCTCTCTCTGTGTGTGTGTGTGTGTGTGTGTGTGTGTGTGTACGACTCCTGCGATAACCTTTTTTCTATCTCTGAACTATATCGCTTGCACAAAGCAAAAAGTGTCAGAGGTCAAAGGTCAGCGAGACCAGAGGAATCGGTGTAGACGTCAGTGACCATGATAACATAAAGAGAAACGTCCATGGTGTGTGTGTGTGTGTGTGTGTGTGTGTGTGTGTGTGTGTGTGTGTGTGTGGACATTGTTCAGTACGAAGACGTTAGATGCTAGATGGCATATATGGAGGAAAAAACAAACTGGATTAAATTAGATACATAAGTCTTATTGTCATGAGAGTTAGATTAAAAAAAACATGCTAGGCTTTTATTATGTGCCATATAAATCTGGGGAACATAGGACCCTGGGAACATAGATACGCTCTCGCTATTTACATGTTTAGCTACTTCACTGACAACCCAGGCTAGGTATATCTAGTACTTTGGCACTATTAGCTATTAGCTACCCATTTTTATTTCTATTAAATAACTGCCCCATTTTTCAACTTTTCTGCAATATTTGAATAGCAAAAAACTAAGGCATGCTAGCTAGCTTTAGCGAATCTACCCAATTTGTTTAAATAATTGACATTTCTGTCAAATCATTAGAATCTGGTACACAACACGTGACCATGTGGTCGGTTTCAGTTGCAACTGGACCCGTGTGAAATGTTGCGCTATTCTCTACTTATCCCAAACACTAGTTAGCGTTCCTGCTAGAATATCTTCCATTTTGACTTCCCAAATGCTAACATGCACAAACTTTGTTCTAAAGAAAAAAAAAAAAAAAAAAAAAGTCTTCATTTCCAAGTTTTACGTGTTTTTATTGTCTGTTTTCGAGTGTTTCTACCGTACAGGGTCCGTTTACGAATTAAATTAATCGTAAAGTTTCTTTCTTTATTTCTTTATTATTCATTTGGCACCTTGCTTTCATCCATACGCTAACTTTCACACCACAGATTAGCATAGAAGTTAGCATGAGGATGGAAGAATGGGAAACACACTACAGTTTGAGCAGTGAGATTTATTTATGACTGTTATGATGTGGATTTAGCTTTCAGGACACGTACTGGAGCATGTCTGTTTATTAGCCGTGTGTGTGTGTGTGTGTGAGAGAGAGAAAGAGAAAGAGAGTGCAGCTTTATTTGATGACACTGGAGGATCTGTTTTGTCGGGAATGTAATCAGGAAGTTGGTTTTCGCTCCCAGACGACTGTCTGACTCGCTGTCACTCACTTTGATGGGTTGTGATGGAATTTCATTTGCTGAGTCACTCCACTCAACGTTCCCTCATGGACCACTGTGATTTGGGACACAGCCGCAAATCTGCCCGGCGACAGCAGACGCGAGGCAGCGTCTGGTGGTCTGGTGCTCATCTCCTCTGCACTCCGTTCAAACCATTCTAAGCTGTTTGAGTCCTTTGAAGCAAATCGAACGATACGATTCATTCGATTCATTCGATTCGCCACTGGGAGTCACGATCCAGAATTAACTTTCAGGCTAAAAAAACGTGGACCACCTCCAGTTCCTCATGCGCACAATTTCACGGTTATCAAGGACTATCTTGGTTCGGCGTGGAGATTCGAAAAATTCGATTCGTTCATTCGTGAGTTGACTCGAATCACTTTTGCGAATGGTGTGAATCCTCTGCTCGCGAGCTGTACCGCGTACAGCCGAGATTCAAGATGGCGGTCTCATGGTGCACATCTGAATTTAATTCAGTGCCAGTTTATAAAAGCAATCAAGTCAGGATGAAATGCTGACTAAAGATGAACGAATCAATGAATCAAACAATCAATGAATGAATCAATAATCAGGCTTTGGATGTAGAAGCTGATTTTAATCCTGTATTTCAGGGCAGTGATACGAATCCCTTTACTGCTGAAGAGAATCCACGGCTCAAGTGGCCGCTCGACCGTTTTTAAAAAAAAAAAAATATATATATATATATATATATATATATATATATATATATATATATATATATATATATATATATATATATAAACAATGTACTTGAGCTGGACCTGAGAGAAGCCGGACTCACGTTCAAACGCGAACGCTTTGAATCGTTTCTCTCTTCTTCTTTTTTTTTTTTTCATGTGATGTATTATAGTTAGCGAGATCTTAGTTACACGAAGACGAAGATCTGACCTGAGCAGCGTACGTACACGTTTAGAGCACAGAAAAAATCCTCAGTAACTCTGCCTGTGTCTGTTCTATTTTAATGTCTTGCACCAAGAAAAACAAAAAAAAAACAAACAAAAAAAACCAGATTCACTCAAACCCTGTATCGAATGTATTCATGCTTGCCTTTAAAATGTCTGAAGAAACTCACTGCAATGTTTTTAGGCTCTTTAATCAATGTCAGGTGTGTCGTGTGATTGTGCACCTCGATATAAGTACGCATATCTGCACCGTTTTCGGACGTTCGGAATTATTGGCACCCTTCGCGAATAATGAGCAAAAATGAATAGCACATGCAACAAGTGATGTTTTCAGCTTACAGATACTTTATGTTTTTAAACATAAAATGTTCCTAATTTTATTTACAGAACCCTTGTTTCAAAGGTATTGGCACCATTACGAGTAATACATGTCTTTTGTGAAGCTCCATGTCTTCTCGGGAGGAGAACTCACGCAGAACATGCCGATGGTGTTCAAGGCCAAAAGTCTGATTATGAGTTTTGGTCATGAGTCTAATTCCTGGTGATTTAAAAAATAATAATAATAATAATAATAATAATAATAATTAAATCATTTTTATACACTCCACTTGCAGAGAACAGCCATCTGTCTGTTTTGTTTTGAAAGCTCTTTGTTTTTTCTCCCATGCTGATGAATGATGATGTGATTTCACCTGTGCAAGAGTTTCTGAAATTTATTTTTATTTTTTTAAATATTCTTATGGAGTGCCAATAATTTCCCCAAAATATTATTTGATTGACAATACAGTGATTTCACCACATCTTTGAATTGCATAATTTGTATCATGTCGATGTTGTACAAATCATTTCTGTCCAGTAAGGGTGCCAATACTTCTGGAGTTGTGTTGTAGCTAACATACAAACACAGAGTTTAAGATTTTTTTTTCCAAATTAATCAACATGAAAACCAGTTCTTTATTCTGAGCACGACGTCAAGCTGAAGACGTGAAGACGGATGCTAGTGCTGATGTCACGTGATCGAGTTTGTGATTGGCTGATCCAAAGGAACTTAAGCTCCGCCCCTTACTGACCAGCAATGTCTGTGTGATGCCTTCAACCTGGAAGAAAAGCATTTGATCGTGATTATTTACATTAGTATAGCATAACAACTAGTTCATATTTTTGTATCACAGTTACAGTGTTATATTCACTCACACACACACACACACACACACACACACACACACACACACACACACACACACACACACACACACACATCTGACTTACATTGTACAGACAATGGCACTACAAGGCTGAAGAAATCCACACTCAGGCTTACTGTGTGTGTGTGTGTGTGTGTGTGTGTGTGTGTGTGTGTGTAGATAGTTAATGAACTATTCATTCATCTGAGAGATAGAAGTTGCCCCTGGCAGCAAAGCATCATGGGTAAATATAGGTACAGTGCTGTGGGATTTGTAGAACATGAGCCCGAACGACCTCGCTGATAATGACATACACTCACAGATGCTCTAACTGCTTTTCTTTTACACACACACACACACACACACATACACACACACACACACACACACACACACACACACACACACGCACACATTTTGCATACACATTCATAATAATATACTAATACAGCACAGGAGTGCTACAAAAAAAATCCAAAGGAGTCCATGGGTATTTTCTTTCTTAATTTTTTAAAAATGAATAAATTAATTAATGTTTACGTTTACACACACACACACACACACACACACACACACACACACACACACACACACACAGTACAGTATGTTAGTGTGCTCATTTGTGCATGCACTCAGTCTTGTGTGTGTGTGTGTGTGTGTGTGTGTGTGTGTGTGTGTGTGTGTGTGTGTGTGAAATGTGGGGTTTTTGGGTGTTGGCAGTTGACGCACTGCATGAATTAAACAATGCAGACTGACTGCAGGAATTATCATCACATCAGCATTCACATTACTGCAGCCTGCACAACCACAGCACACTCTCCCTTCACCAGCGTCTCAATTTCACACACACACACACACACACACACACACACACACACACACACACACACATCGCTGTATGCTGCATTCCAGGCTTACATTATTTCTTATTAAAAAAAAAAGAAGGAATTAAATTTGGTCTGTGCTGGGTCAGTGGTTAAGGTCATGGACTACAGTCAGAAGGTTGTGAGTTTAAATCCCATAATACCACCAAGCTGCCCCTGCTGGGTCCTTGATCAAGGCTAGGAGTTGTTATTATTATTATTATTATTATTATTATTATTATTATCAACAACAACAACAACATTACTACTACTACTACTACGACTACTACTACTAATAATAATAATAATACCAATGTTATGTTATGCGAAAGTGAATGATTTGGTAAGTCTTGCTGTGATAGGTTAGTCTGAATAATAACAGAATTTGTACAACAACCTCGGCAAAACCTTGTAAAATTGATTTCAGCATTTTCCCTCGAGTGTAATGTCACGTAGGAACAAGCGTGTTTAGCTAGCTAGCACAGAAGCAAACTTTTCCCTATAACCAACAAGCAGGTGAGCAAACATTTTTCAGTCTAAAGTTACTACTTGGAGGCATAACATTGGATTTCTTCAGGTCATTTCTTCTAGCTATTGTTAGCTATTAGTGATATTGAATTCATAACACTACTATACAAGATGTGGCCTAATCTTATCTTAGCTATGGCTTTTTTGTAGCTTGTTAGACAACAGACACACGTTGCTTAGCTGTGTGTGTTTTATGTCTGATGGGGATCCTACTGTACTCAGGCCTTACACAGATAGGCAGAGCCACATTATGTCGTTTTTCATGGATGCAGATTAGTATTTTTCTCCACAATAGATTTCCACCCCAGTAAAGTCACTGGTTCTACCCTGGCCACCCCATTGTAAAAGGCCTGGCCACGCCCATTTATCATGGTCCTTAACTCATGTCCTGTCTCAGTTATAGGCCACTTTGCATAAAATCATCAGCTAAATGAGTCAATGTAAATAACTGTGCTATAATTATATATTAATTAACTAATCTTTATTCAACTTAAGGTCACCCAAGGTCACGTTTTTGTACAGAACATACAGGACATACGCAAGGACATGATGTTTATTTGCGGTGCAGGATTACGTAATCCTACAATCAATCCTTTACTATTGCGTGTGCATGTCCCTTTAAGAGTAAACCCTCGCGACGGGCGCCTCACGTCACGTGACTGCATCCCTGGCTTCTCATTGGATCAACCGTTTCCATGTTCGTGACCAAACTCTTTTCGTTTCATCTCCATGTCCTTTCGACAATTTTAATAGTAGTGTACTAAACACTATTTCATAATTATTAATATAGAATTAATAAAAATATTAGTATTGTGAAATACGCTGCGTTCTATTTCATATAGTAGTATGTTTAAAAATTAAAAATAAACAGCTAAACGGCTAGCTTGAATCTTCACAGACTTGCGAATTACGTGGGCAGTTTGTGGTCACGTGACCAAAATAGTTACTCCCATTGGCTGGTAGACGATTACGTGTTCCGCTTCGGCGACTAAAATGTTCTTTCATTTCAAAATTGCACACTATACTATTAAATACTGATATTATAACAATTACATTCACTACGTTTATACTAATGCTATTTTGACGTATAATTTAGTGCGCAGATGTGGGGCTTTTTGTTGTAGCCGTTAGCATAGCGAGTTTTTTGTTTTTTTCCCCCAGTTTTTACGTGCGCGCACCCTGTTCACGTGACCAACATTTCTGCTTCTGATTGGTTCAGGGTCTTTACGTGCGCGCTCGCCGGTGTGTCACCTTGCTGAACGCGGTGGTGCTGGAGGATCCGAGTGTCAGAGACGCCTCCAGAAAAATAAAACATCGCAGTCATGGCAGCCGCGTCGGTTTCAGTAAAACCCAAAAGCTCCCCAAAGTCCATCAAGTTCCTGTTCGGCGGCTTGGCTGGGTATGTAAAGGGCAAGTTGTTGTTGCAGATAAGAAGGGGGGGTAACTTATTTTTAAAAATGTATTTTACATTATTATCTTCTGCTATTTGCATCAGGATTGCCAGATTTCTCAGTGTCTATTCACGGGTTTAAAACTGTTTCAAACTGACCTGATCCATGGAAATGGCTATCAAATATAATTGGAAACCATCATTTGCACTTAGAAACATGCACAAGTCCTTCCAGATTACATTAGTTAGATGCTGATTTGAGGAACCCTGGCAATGCTGAAGGTCTTATACACCAGTATGGAGGCCAGACGTCTATCACAAAGCAGGCATGTGCTTCAGACTGATCTGATCCTCCACCTTAAAGGTCACATATGCTAGGAATGTGCTGTCAGAGGCCAAAAACGCCCAGATCAACAGTACTGAAGCAATGCTTTGAACATTTCCTGGTCCAACCTGTGAATGAAATGATGATTATGAGGAAGAGGAGGAGGAAAATCACCAAATCTAGGTCTTCTACATAACAGGTTCTCGCTGTCCTGCATTCGCATCCAGGACCAGGGTTGGGAACATCTGATGTAAATGGTAAATGTGTCCAAAATTGTTCATGTATCCATTTGTACCTATCGAGCGTCACCTCAGTCATCGGCCTCCATGTAATTCAGGATATACGGGACTCCATTATACAACTTTTGTTCAGCCGTGTGCCGTTTGTTTACAGTCAGCCCTGCGATTTGGGTCCAAACTGAGATAAGACCGCTTGTGACATCATTTCTTACGCAGTGTTTTTTTTTTTTTATTCATGTCTGTGTGTGTTTTTACAGTGAATATTTGTTTTTGTCTTTGCCCAGCATACAAACTCGGTAGATTAAAGGTGGTGTCTGGCTTGAATATTTAAATAGGAAAATCTCTGCTTTCTGTGGCACCATAGACCGTAAAGAAAGAGAAAAAAACAAAAACAAACGAACAAAGTGTGAACCACCATCATCAAACCAATCAAAACAAGCACGCACATTCACATGGCAATCACGCTGGCTGTTAATTCAGATCAGTTCAGCTCCAGCGTCAGGTTTTATAGCGTACCGGAGGCTGTATTTGTTTTGAAATGGCTCCGTAACACCAGATAAGCTTTGCTGAAATTGCTGATTGCACCTTTAAGTTTCTGCTGTCATTTAATTTTAAACCTTTACTCAGAGATAGCGGTTAGAATAAATGCAGACACGTTCTGATAATCAGTTACTGGGTCACTAATTGATTGACATTCTCTCTCTCTCTCTCTCTCTCTCTCTCTCTCTCTCTCTCTCTCTCTCTCTCAGGATGGGGGCTACGGTGTTTGTTCAGCCACTGGACCTGGTGAAGAACAGGATGCAGTTGAGCGGTCAGGGTTCGAAGGCTCGTGAATATAAGACGAGTCTGCACGCTGTGGCCAGCATCCTGCGCAACGAAGGAGTCCGGGGCATTTACACAGGGTGAGGGGGCAGTTAGTGAAGAGGGGAGGGCGTATACACACTGGGTCAGAGGTGCATCTACACTGGATGAAGGGGTAGTTAGGAAGGAGCGGAGGGCGTATACACACCGGGTGAGGGGTGCATCTGCACTGGGTGAAGGGGCAGATAGTGAGAAGTGGAGGGCGTATACACTGGGTCTCCGGGGGGAGGCGGGGGCATGTGCACTGGCTGAAGGGGGTATTCATGTCTGGTGAGGGGGAAGTTAATGAGCAGGGAAAGCTATGCTAGGTGAGGGAGGGGGCATCTACACCAGGTGAAGGGGCAGTTAGTGAGGAGCGGAGGGCGTATACACTGGGTCAGGGGGGGCATCTGCACTGGGTGAAGGGGGTATTTATGTCTGGTGAGGGGGAAGTTAATGAGCAGAGAAAGCTATGCTAGGTGAGGGAGGGGGCATCTACACCTGGTGAAGGGGCAGTTAGTGAGGAGCAGAGGGCGTATACACTGGGTCAGGGGGGGCATCTGCACTGGGTGAAGGGGGCATTTATGTCTGATGAGGGGAAGTCAATGAGTGGGGCATCTGCACTGACCGAAGGGGGTATTCATGTCTGGTGAGGGGGAAGTTAATGAGCAGGAAAAGCTATGCTAGGTGAGGGAGGGGGCATCTACACCAGGTGAAGGGGCAGTTAGTGAGGAGCGGAGGGTGTATAGACACTGGGTGAGGGATGTATCTGCACTGGGTGAAGGGGCAGTTAGTGGAGGGCGTGTACACTGGGTCAGGGGGGGCATCTGCCCTGGGTGAAGGGGGCGTTTATGTCTGATGAGGGGAAGTCAATGAGTGGGAACGCTACACTACTATACTATACTAGTATACTATAGTATACGCTATACTAGGTGAGGGAGGGGGGCATCTACACCTAATGAGGGGGATATTTATGTCTGGTGAGGGGGAAGATAATGTACAGGGAAAGCTATACTAGGTGAGGGGCAGTTAATGAGAAAGGGGGCATATGCGCTGGGCAATGAGGGGGAGATATGGAGCATGTACACTGTTTGGTGCCAGTCCATCTTACGTTATTCTCTCTCTCTCTCTCTCTCTCTCTCTCTCTCTCTCTCTCTCTCTCTCTCTCTCTCTCACTGTGTGTCTCTGTGTAGTCTCTCGGCCGGTCTCCTCAGGCAGGCGACCTACACCACCACTCGTTTGGGGATTTACACAATTCTGTTCGAGAAACTGACAAAAGCAGACGGAACTCCTCCGAATTTCTTAATGAAGGCGCTGATCGGAATGACGGCCGGAGCCACGGGAGCGTTCGTCGGCACTCCGGCCGAGGTGGCGCTCATCCGCATGACCGCAGACGGACGGTGAGCACCAAACCGAAGAAAAACTATGTGTGTGTGTGTGTGTGTGTGTGTGTGTGTGTGTGTGTGTGCACATAATAATCGTTCTCTCTCTTTTTCTCTCTTTCTTTCTTTTTTCATCTGTCAGTCTTCCCCTTGATCAGAGGAGGGGTTACACAAATGTCTTTAACGCCCTCATCCGGATCACCAGGGAGGAGGGGCTCACAACATTGTGGAGGGTGAGTGTGTGTGTGTGTGTGTGTGTGTGTGAGAGAGAGAGTGTGTGTAATATTTTTAAACATTCACCTTGCCTGTCAATCATGCGGCCTGCTTAATCAGAAAGCTCCGCCCACTCGTGCTAGAGTTCCAGCCCATGCAGACCACATGCATCTGTTGACAAGCATGTTAGGTGTTAATGATTCATGCGTTTTACTGGCAGCCTGGCAATCTTTACTAATTTTAGTTTACTCACTGGTGTAGTATTGGGTTATTCTGATCCTCTGTGTGTGTGTGTGTGTGTGTGTGTGTGTGTGTGTGTGTGTGTGTGTGTGTGCACGTGTGTGTGTTACAGGGCTGTATACCCACCATGGCCAGGGCGGTGGTAGTGAACGCAGCACAGCTGGCTTCTTATTCACAATCTAAACAGGCTCTGCTGGACACAGGTGAGACGCTACACCTCCATGATCACCTTCATCACCTTCACATCTTCATTAAAGTTAAACTCCACCCCTAACGGCTTAATTATTCATCTTTATCATTTTATATATATATATATATATATATATAAATAGAGTCCGCCCAGGTGTCTCACCTCGTCATCTGTTCGCTCAGCTCAAAACAG
This sequence comes from Cranoglanis bouderius, assembly GCA_023630585.1. Taxonomy (NCBI): domain Eukaryota; kingdom Metazoa; phylum Chordata; class Actinopteri; order Siluriformes; family Cranoglanididae; genus Cranoglanis; species Cranoglanis bouderius. Next base: position 16,939,887 of record CM042565.1, on the reverse strand, counting down.
ATGACGTAATGTTGTGATTTGTGCTGCTGTAAAGTGATAATGTAATTACAAAAAAGAATAGCGATACGTATTCTGCGTCCCAATTTGCATACTTAAATCGTACATGATTGTAAAAGTGTAATATATCAATTCTATGACACATGAGGTTAAACATTATGACCGTTCAGTACACTGTGTGTGTGTGTGTGTGTGTGTGTGTGTGTGTGTGTGTGTGTGTGTGTGTGTGTGTTGGCAGGTTATTTCTCTGATGATATCCTGTGTCATTTCTGCGCCAGTATGATCAGCGGGCTCGTCACCACGGCCGCCTCCATGCCAGTCGACATCGCTAAAACCAGGTCGAGCACCTCTTCCCTTTTACAGCAGTGACACCCAGATGCTGTTCAGACCTGTGTGTGTGTGTGTGTGTGTGTGTGTGGTTGGTTTTGTTGTGAATGCCCCTCCCTGCCCTTTGACACACACCGCGTGTGAAAGAACCTGGCCTTATTCCCAAAATCAACATGTTTTAACTTTAACCCGAATTCTCCGGAGTCTTTAAACCCGCACTCTGTCCAAACACCGTTTTACATTTCAACTCATTTCCCCCCCATTCCTTATTCCAAAAGTGTTAGTTTAGCTTAAACATTTCACACAGACAATGACACTGTAATGCTTAAAAACCGTCTGTGATTCCGATTGGTCAGAATCGAAGGCGTTGGTTAATTTTCCGTAACAAATCAAACGCCCTCGTTCTAATATGTCATGGTTTCCATAGCAACGGCTCCTTCGCGGGGACGTGTACGGTGTTGACGCCCCACGTTAACGGATTTTTAAAAATCGCCCGTGCGCTAAGGAGACGTTTATTATGTAACATTCTGTGGAAGGAGTCTCCAGTGTCGGCGCTTTGTAACAGTCAGAGGCAAAGCTGTAAAGTTTCTGACATCCTCGGGACAGGGGAGTTTACGCTTCTTCTTTGTGGTTTCTCGGTAACATGACGAGCTGCATTTTGTTGTGAGAATAAAGAGAGGCTGGTCAGAAAAAGACGTTATAGTTGGAGGTCTGAGTTGGGCGGTACCTGCCGATAACCGATTAATAAACCAGTAGTTTTTAAAATTGATACAGAAATAAAAACATAACACCCAACGTAAAATATTGCTGAAATTTACTACAAAAATAACAGCACTGACTGTACCATGAAAATGTACTGTACTTTTAATGAAATAAATATATAAGTAGTAATAGGTATATTAACAATTATTAAATATCAAAGTAAATAAAAGATATACGTCCAAACTGGACCAATAAGTAAGACTCCAAATAACAAATGTGTATATATATATATATATATATATATATAGAGAGAGAGAGAGAGAGAGAGAGAGACGTCCAAAATGAATCAAAAAACACGTCCAATAACACAACAAAATTTGTCAGCGATAGTTTTTATTTCGCCTCTAGAGGCCGCTCTCGTACTGTATAATGACGGCGGAAGCTTCTCAGCCGCTCCAGCGACGGAGGAAACCGGGAAAAACCATCGGTGTGGATCTTTGCAGATAACCGATATATATATATATATATATATATATATATATATATATATATATATATATATATATATATATATATATATATATAAATGATACAACAAAATAAAACATACATGATGAAGGGAAACATTTAAAGCAGCCATTTTTGTTTTGAAACTCGCATGTCCAGTAAAACGTCAGTGTGTGTGGTTTGAGGCGCTACGAATATCCGGGATATTAGATCGTCACTACGTAGTGTACAGTGTAAGAGCGTAGCGTACCGTTTAGGACAGAGCCGAGGGGGAGGGTGTTCGGTGCTGGTGTTTTGTGTTTGTTTGGTGAATGAAGTCGAGCTCACGTTCGTGTCTGTGTTTCAGGATCCAGAACATGCGCATGATCGACGGCAAGCCGGAGTACAAGAACGGACTCGTGAGTGGTTTTGTAGATGTGTGTGTGTGTGTGTGTGTGTGTGTGTGTGTGTGTGTGTGAGAGATGAAGTATGCGTGTGCACGTGACCTTCTACTCTGTCTCGAGTTTCTCTCCTCTGACACTTTTTACACTTTCAGGAGTCGGAAAGCAAAAAAGTAAAGGAACGGATTCTGATGTAAACATGCTAATTTTTGTGTAAAAAAAAAAAGTGGGCGTGTTTACAGCGGGGTAGAAAACTGTGTGTGCATTAGGTTTGTGCAGGGTGTTGGGGATTTATTTATTTTTATTTATTTATAAAAAAAAAAAAATTTATTCCATTTTAAATGTACCTCCAGAGAAACTCCTCCTATTGATAAAGGTACTGTGATGTGATGGGAAACAGAAACTCAGCCAGGGTACCGATGGTTCTGGATTCTGATCAGTGTGGTGTAAATAAAGGCTGTGTGTGTGAGAGAGAGAGAGAGAGTCTCACTTAATTTACACACGTTTCTTGTCCGTGTGCAGGACGTGTTGGTGAAGGTGGTGAGGAAGGAGGGCTTCTTCAGCCTGTGGAAGGGTTTCACGCCGTACTACGCCCGTCTCGGCCCACACACCGTCCTCACCTTCATCTTCCTCGAGCAGATGAACAAGTTCTACAAGATCTACTTCCTGGACTCATAGAGTCCTGACGGGAACCCGAGCAGCTCGGGCCGGTCGAGGTTCTGAGCCTTTCTCGGTGGTCTAGTGTGTGCGTGTGCGTGTGTGTGCGTGTGTGTGCGTGTGTGTGTGTGTGTGTGTGTGTGTGTGTGTGTGCGTGTGTGTGTGTGTGGATCCTGCCTTTCTAACACACCCTCCTTGACTTCCCCTGAATAGTCCCATCAGCCGTCTAGCCAGGATGCCAGCGTGCTAGGAAAGTAAAGTCATGTCGATCCCTCAGACTGTAGCGTAACGGTTCCTGAGATGAAGGGGAAGTCAGCGAGGGCGTGTTCGAAAAAGCAATTGGAACACAGCCTCTAGTCTTACTCTCCCGCTGATCGTCTCATCGTCGGCTGTGTGTCCTGGTGAGAGTTTGTTTTTCTTTCGCACGCCGACCCCGAGAGACTCGGCTCAGAACCCTACGCCGTTTATCGCACTTTCGGAACAACCAGTACAAGGAAGGGGGGGGGGAGAAGAGGTTCCTGTCTTGTACATGAAGCTCCACACCGACACGTTTCTCATTTTATTTTCTGCCACTAAATTAAAAAGGACTGAATCTGAATATCTTGGTGTGAATCCGGTCTTAGTGATGATTTATTGTTTGTGTGTGTGTGTGTGTGTGTGTGTGTGTGTGTGTGTGTGAGAGAGAGAAAGAGAATGAAAGGACTTAGAAACATCACATCTCTCTTTCACTTTATCCCAAAACCCAGTTAAAGAAGCTTTCTCTGCATTCTCTCCTGCTACTCAACATACTGTATAAAATAAGTGTTAAATAAGCACACAGGGTAAAAACAAAAAAAACACGTTAAATTTAATATAACATGATCCGCTTGTGTATTGTAATTATACTTTTATAACCGAAACATGGACTGGTCTCGATATCTTGGCCAAGACATGAATAAGAATGAAAAATAAATATTTAGAGATTATTGAGAGAGGCTGAATTTCCTCGTAGTTGCTTGTAGGTTTAAAAAAATAAATAAATAAAAATCGTTTATAAAATATTCCATTTGCGAAGGAGGCAGCGTTTGTCTCGTCTTCTTTTCATCTGGATTCATTTGAAGGCAGCGTCACATGTATCCTTCTCAGAGAACAAAAATACAACGTGGTGGTGTCCTAATAAATAATCTGATAAAGGGTTATGTGTTATAAATACATTTTAAAATGTGTATTGTGATGTGAGGTTATATCAGCACATGTCTGGGTGAAGTTTCATTTGCAGAAATCTTTTTTTTTTATCATTGTTTTAACATTTTATATACAGTTTTAAAAATTTTTTGTCTTTTTCTTTGACGACAGTTTCTTACAACGTGTCCTGTTTAATCCTGCAGTGGCATCTCTATTTCTTTTAGAAAACAAACAGTTCAGATTTCAGTAATTACATCTTTTCTTTTCTTTTTCGTTCATTCTTTTTTTTTTTTTTTTTTTAACCTGTTCTCATACTAGGTTTCAAGGCATGTGTAAAAACCTCTCAATGTTGTCGTTCTCCAGAGTTTTAGTTTTTTCTCCCCTTTTTGTCTGGCATATCATCCATGCAAAAGTTAACGATATTAAAATATAATTAATATTGGAACAAATTCAGATTTTGACTTGCTTTCCTTAAAAAAAAAAAAAAAAAATTATGCATTTTTAGAATGAAAACACGACATTTTTTTTTTTCTTTCTAAAACTGTTTAATGCAGGGATGGAAAAAAAAAGAGAAAGAAGAAAGAAATGAGAAAAGGAAAAAAAAAAGAGAATAAGGAAATGTAGAGAGAAAACGCGCCTTTAAAGCACTGTATTTATTTAAAATGATATAACGTGTATATTATGATTATAAATGATTTATTATTAGTTATGACTATATAATAGTCTCGTTTCATTTTGTATAAAATAGATGTATTGCATTTATTTACATTTCTACATAGAGCGCGCCTTCTGTCGGTTAAACCCTTGCAGTAACGCCACCGGTACTCATGCTACTTCCGGTTTCCGGTTAGAATCATTCAGTTCAAGATGGCGGACCTCCTGGGCTCAATCTTGAGATCGATGGAAAAACCTCCAACGTTCGGCGACCAGGAAAGCCGCCGAAAAGCTCGAGGTACGCATTTTTTAAACACTTAAAAACCACGGAATTGAAGTCGTTAAACACGTTATACTTGTGATGACGTCACGTTTGTCGAGTTTATACATTTTTATACATTGTTCAGCCGCCGCTGCCCCCCCAGCCCGTAGCGCTCGCGCAGAAAGGGGGGGGAGGAAAAAAAAAATCTTCCAATCGCATGTGAAGAAATGGGGCTATACTGGTGACGTCACAGCTGCCCTGAATTCTGATTGGCTGTCTCTAAATAGCACCTCCGCGTTCATTGGAAACTGGAGGGGGCTGTGTCCCAAATCGCAAGACCTCCTAAATAGTGTTGTTAAAAAAAAAAAAAACAACCCTTCACTGTTGTTGGTCTTTGTTAAAATATTAGTTTATACATATCTTGTTTCTTGATTTTAATATGTACATTTATTTACAGTAGAAAAAATGCTAAAGGTTTAATAAATGCCATAAATTTAATGTAGTGTTTAATAGTCTAGGGTAGACTGCGGTTTGGGACGTGGCCATTCATCATCACAAATAATGTGCAAAGATAAATAAATACATTTACATTTTACTACATAGAGAGAATAACAGAATATGCTTCCATTTAGGGTTCAGGATTCAGCCCTGTGCACTCGTTATAAGGGTACAAACTGCCACCTTTGGCATCCTAAAGTCCACTTTATGTCTGTTAAGAGCGGCTCTGGGATTATTCTGTGTTTACTGAGCTACATAATGGTTTCTAAATGTCTGTGTTCACTTCCTGTGGGGCGTCACAGAGCAGGCCGCTCGCATGAAGAAGATGCAGGAGGACGAGAAGAGAAAGAAAGCAGAGTTTAGGAAGAAGGTACGAATGGTTTTGTGTGCAGACAGAAACCTGGTGTTCATCAGAGTGTCAACTTTTAATTTCAGTTTAACTAAATGATCTTGTTGCTGATGTTTGGATCAGATGGAGAAGGACGTGTCTGATTTCATCCAGGACAGCAGTCTGAAGAAGAAGAAGTACGAACCCATGGGGAAGATCGAGAGGAGCATCCTGTGAGTCAAGCACTTCTTTTTTTCTTTCTTTTTCTTTTTTTTTTGTGGTTATTTGCAAGGTGCCGATATTTATAGAGTTGACTGTGTGTTTTTCCTGCCCTCTCGTCACCCAGGCACGACGTGGCCGAGGTGGCCGGTCTGACCTCCTTCTCGTTCGGGGAGGATGAAGAAAGCAGATACGTGATGCTTTTTAAAAAGGTAAGCACTGATATCTATCTGCTCCTGCTTACATATCATACACTCACAGTAGGAACTGATCATAACTCTGTGTGTGTGTGTGTGTGTGTGTGTGTGTGTGTGTGTGTGTGTACAGGAGTTCGCCCCGTCAGATGATGAGTTGGAGGCGTACCGTAGAGGAGAGGAGTGGGATCAGGCCAAAGCGGAGGAGAGACGCAAACTGAAGGTGAGCAGCGAGGGGGGGGCATCCTTTAAATAAATATTTAAAGGCTGCATATATTAGGCCTTCATAACACATTCATAACACATTCATAACACATTCATAACACATTCATAACACCTCTCTGTCTTTACACGGGAGAGCGGAAAGAGAAGGAGCCTCAATCAGCAATTATTTTAAAACCCTAATATTGGAAGTTGTTATTATTAACAATTTAAATGAAATTAAACTTAAAACAAAAAAATCTGAAGAGGATTTAAATCTGTTTAAAGCACAATTCCGATTTCACTTATTTTCAGAGCTCATAAATCTGAGAAATGAATCATTTTAAAGCCCTCCAACTGAAGTAGGCGTATACCGAATATGCAAATATTTGTGTTCAAATGTAAAAAAAATGTCATATTTAAGACCTTTTCCTGCTGTTTCTGCAGCAGTGTTCACATCTGAATCCAGTCGTGGAATCGTAGATAAGTCATTCTTACATGTTTCCAGACGAAGCTCATTGATTCGTTACTAATAAACCGAACCAAACAGGATGAACTGGGACACTTTACATCAGACAGGAGTGTTAATTAAACTAGCATGAATTACCTGATTGGCTCATTTCCCATTGCTCCGCCTACTCTCCCCTCCACTAGGAACAGGCGGCGTTGGAGGAGGAAGCAGCCAGTCAGAGTCAGAAGAGGCCGGCGTCTCCGAACTCCAACTACAGAGACAAATACAGCCATCTGATTGGCACGTCTGCTGCTAAAGACGCCGCCCACACGCTGGAGGCCAACCAGGCGTACGGCTGTGGTGAGTCTCACACACGCGCGCACACACACACACACACACTCCCGTCACTCTTGTCTTCCTCTCTTGTGTTAAAATGATTGATTAGTCTGTTTCCTGATTTCTGATTGGTTCTTTCTCACTCTGATAGTCCCTGTGGCCAATAAGAGAGACACGCGCTCCATCGAGGAGGCCATGAACGACATCCGAGCTAAAAAACGCCTCAGGAGAGGAGAAGAGTACACGGGGGCCGGCGGCCTGTGAGACGACTGTGTGTGTGTGTGTGTGTGTGTGTGTGTGTGTGTGTGTGTGTTTGTGTGTATGAGAGAATCAGGGTGTGTATTCATAGAAGTGTCCCTGTACAGTATTGTACTCTTTAGCAATATCTCCCTGAGGGCCTGTGGGATGTGTGTGTGTGTGTGTGTGTGTGTGTGTGTGTGTGTGTGTGTGTGTGTGTGTGTGTGTATACACACTGTTTAGCCATCACTCTGGCCTTGTTGCTGCTTCTACCCTCCTCATATTGTGTGTTTTTGTTTTAAAGATCGTTAGTTTAGTGGATTTTATTTCCGTGTCTCCTGATGTGAAGTTAACGCACTAAACAGACACTTTTTTTTTTTTTTTAGTTTTTAGTTTTTAGTTTTTAGAGTTTGTTAAATAATGCGACGTGTAAAGGCAAAAATTGGCCATGATGGTCTGTGTGTGGATCCTTGTACATATTTGGGAATGTGGGGGTGTGGCCAGTTTTTGGAAATGAGAGACCCTCTGAGTAAATGTGCTTAGGAAGTCATGACTAATGACTAATTAAATGTGGGTGTGTCACTGGGGGGCCATATATGGAAATGTGGGTGTGTCCAAGTGGCCAGGATATGAATGTCACAGATGGAAATGTTGGTATGTCAATGGGGGTCACATATGGAAATGTGGGTGTGTCTAAATGTCAGTGATCTGAGGTCAGAGATGGAAATATGGGTGTGTCTTTGAGTCCAGGAAGGAAGTCA
>CM042565.1:16924512-16927012 GCA_023630585.1 Cranoglanis bouderius | reverse complement strand
GATTGTAGCTAATCGCATGCTGTCATATAATTATTTCAGGTTTATATTTAAATTGTAATATTCACAGGTTTATATTAATGCTCTCGGTCTAATATGTTATAGTTTCTATAGTAACGGCTCATTCAAAAAAAAAAAAACCTGTCTAATTGTGTTTATTTAATTTATGGAAGGAGTCTCCAGTGTCAGCGCTTTGTAACAGTCAGGTAACAGAGGTGAAGCTGTAACTTTAAGTTTTCCGACATCTTCAGGACAGAGGAGTTTACGCTTCTTTGCGGTTTCTCTGTAACACCACGAGCTGCGTTTTTATTTTTATTTTTCGTCTTATTAACTTTAAGAGAGAGAAAACGGAGGGGCTGATGAGAGAATGACTGTTTATAGCATATCATATCTAATAGTAATGTAATATACAGTATTGAATAACTAATTAACAGATTTTTTTTTTTGTATACCGCTAAGGAACTGTATTTTATCACAAATCAAGTGTTTTTTTTTTTTTTAAAGCAGGGCTGGTTATGAATAATCAGTGATTTTTGTTTTTAATATTGTGAATATTTGAAGCCAGCATCAGTGTGAAGCGGTCCTCCTGTCCTGTGACTAAACGAGGCTTCAGGGTGTGTTCATGTTCTTTCCAAATGTTTCTTCGTCACATGGAGGATCAGTCAGTAATTACGAAATTACGTGTTTCTTAAGAGAAAAGCTTTAAAAGTTTCCTCGCTGTAACCTTTCTATTTACTCTACGTTATGTAAAGCTGGGCGTGGTGATGATGTGCTATAAATATCGTGATGAATATGGTGTCTCAACACACTCCTCTGAGAGATCGTTATTAGTTTAGTTTAGTTTTATTTAAAGTTTGACATGACCGGATATTGCAGCACAAAACGCTGACATGTGTCAAACATACAAATACTCCAATACAATCATTACTTAGTGTAAAACGAATAAAAGATAGCTGATGTACAGGCATGAAAAAGAGAAAAGAAAAAAAAAAATGTGTGTGTGTGTGTGTGTGTGTGTGTGTGTGTGTGTGTGTGTGTATATATATATATATATATATATATATATATATATATACACACACACATATATATACACACATATATATATATATATATACACATACATACATATATACACACACATACATACATATATACATACACACACTATATATATATATATATATATACATACATGGTGTTGGAGCCAAAGGCAGGAAACAATGCAATTGTTATTCTAAACAATCTGTTTGTTTGTTTGTTAAATTTAATTAGAAGATTCAAAAAATGTTTTCTTATTTATATATAATTATATATCTGTTAAAATTAAATGTATCTAATTTTTAAATATACAAACATACGTAGATGTTAAATAAATGATTTTTTTTTAAATAAAAAATTATTACCTTTTTTACTCACCTTACATACAAACTTTACTTGCCTAATTTGCATACTTAATTACTTATTGTTTACTTTAATGACTTTTCTGGTTGAATTTACTTAATTAACTCAAATCCTAACTTGCTTATGTACATTTAATTGCTTTCTTAATTTAATTACGTAAACACGCTTTTTCTTTCTGGCTTCTTTATTATTCTACTTGTTTTACTTATTTACTTACTTTACATAATTAATTACTTTTTTTCATTAATTATTTATCACTTTAATCACTTACTTTCCTTGTTAATTAATTATTTACTTGCTTCCTTTATATATATAGTTACTTTATTTAGTGAGTAATTGCTTACATTACTATTTTTTTTACACGCTTATGTAGTTTTTTTTTATTATTTGTTTAATTTAATTATTTAAACACACATCTTTTTCTTTCTGGCTTCTTTATTACTGTACTTGCTTTACTTATTTACTCACATTACATGCCTAATTACTTTCTTATTACTTATTTATTACTTTAATTGCTTTCTTCCTTCCCTTGTTTACTTAATTATTTACTTGCTTACTTTACATATAGTTACTTTCTTGCATACTTTATTCACTTTATTCAGTAACCAATTGCTCACATTACTTACTTTACACACTTATGTAGTTTTTTATTTATTTATTTGTTTACTTGTTTGATTTCTTTTACACGCTTTAATTCATGTAACTTCTTGTTTGCGGTGGTGATGGACAGGCTGACAGATGAGGTCAGACAGGAATCTCCATGGACTATGATGTTTGTGGATGACATTGTGATCTGTAGTGAGAGCAGGGAGCAGGTGGAGGAAACTCTAGAGAGGTGGAGGTTTGCTCTGGAGAGAAGAGGAATGAAGGTTAGTCGCAGCAAGACAGAATACATGTGTGTGAATGAGAGGGATCCAAGTGGAACAGTGAGGTTACAGGGAGAAGAGATAAAGAAGGTGCAGGATTTTAAGTACTTAGGGTCAACAGTCCAGAGCAACGGGGAGTGTGGAAAAGAGGTGAAGAAGCGTGTGCAGGCAGGTTGGAATGGGTGGAGAAAAGTGTCAGGTCTGTTGTGTGATAAAAGAGTACCAGCAAGAAC
>CM042565.1:16832012-16919512 GCA_023630585.1 Cranoglanis bouderius | reverse complement strand
GGATTATTGGAAGTTGTTTTGAGGCTGAAGAGATTTTATATTGATGTTGGAGTTGGCGATCGGTGTTTTGGTTCTGGTTCTGTTGCTGATGGCGCAGGAGATGATGGACCGCGATGCGATGAGGACGCTCACTCTGCTGTGTTTGATGTGCAGGGCCTACGTGATCCTGAAGCCCGATTTCTCCTTCCCTATCACCTTCTACCTCATCCCCTTCACCGGGATCGTGGGTCTGATCATCATCGTCATGGTGGTTATACTGGTGAGGGCTCTTTTGTGAATATTTTTGGATATTTTAGGAAACCTCAGTAATTATAAATCCCTGCAACAGTGTCCTGATTTTGTACTGAAAGCACTGACTCAACACATTCCTCATCATCCTCTGACCTCATCACATCCTCATCCTGAATTTTATCCTCCCAGCTTCTCTCTCTCTCTCTCTCTCTCTCTCTCTCTCTCTCTCTCTCTCTCTTCAAACATACTAGTATAAAGCTAAAATCTACTCTAGCTAACTACTAGCTGTAATTGCAGTCATTATGTCCACATTGATTGATTTTGTCTGTGTTGCCATAGAAACGACTGATTTCCAAGTCTGAACAAATGAACAGAGCACAATTTGTGACGTGTAAATACAAACATTAAAATACAGAAAGTGAAATCCACAGTTGCCATGGCAATCAGGAATCCTCCATACCATCTACTGTAGCCAAATTATTTTACACACTGCAAAATGTCCTTTTAGTTATATTTCTGTCACATGATGCAGTATTTGAATTCAGAGTTTTATTGGATTTTTTTAAACTTGTAATGTGTGTGTGTGTGTGTGTGTGTGTGTGTGTGTGTGTGTGTGTGTGTGTGTGTGTGTGTGTGTGTGTGTGCGCAGGTGGTGCGCTGTGTGCAGTACAGGAAAAGACTGAGGAAGAACAGACTGACAAAAGAGCAGCTGAAGAAAATCCCCATTCACAAGTTCACTAAAGGTGAAGCACAATAAACTCCCACAATGCACCTCTGCGCCCTGTCTAGTGCACTGCAACCTCACGTTAGAAGTTGACCGCTTATTGACATCATCCTCGGTTTGTTTTTAAATTTCCGATATAGAATGAACGTGTCATCAGGATGTTGCAAATCTGACAGCAGTTCATAAAGATGTGGTGGCTTCACGTGAGGAAGCACGCTGGGAAATTTAAAAAGATGTATCAAAATTGCAAGAAAATTGGTCGCAATTTGATTCTAAATTATATTAATCAAATTAATCTCGACTGACACTAATACTGAGATACACAGTCCCCCCCCTCTGAAACTATTGGAATGGCAAGGCCAATTCATTTGTTTTTGCTGTAGACTGAAGACATTTGGGTTTGTTAAAAAGGATAAACCTACATGAAGACCAGAGAGCTGTCTATGGGAGAAAAGCAAGCCATTTTGAAGCTGAGAAAAGAGGGAAAATCAATCAGAGGCATTGCACAAATATTGGGTATAGCCAGTATAACAATTTGGAATGTCCTGAAAAAGAAAGAAACCACTGGTGTACTGAGGAACAGACACCGAACGGGTCGGCCAAGGAAAACAACAGCATCTGACGACAGAAACATTGTGAGAGCTGTGAAGAAAAACCAAAAACAACAGTCAATGACATCGCCAACAACCTCCACAGGGCAGGGGTGAAGGTATCACAATCCACCGTTCGAAGAAGACTTCGAGAGCAGAAATATAGAGGCCGTACCACAAGATACAAACCACTCATCAGCAGTAAGAATCAGAAAGCCGGATTGGAATTCACAAAGAAATACAGAGATGAGCCACAAAAGTTCTGGAACCGAGATGAACCTCTACCAAAGTGATGGAAAGGGCAAAGATGTGGAGAAAGAAAGGATCTGCTCATGATCCAACACACACAAGCTCATCTGTGAAACATTGTGGAGGTAGTGTCGTGGCTTGGGCTAGCATGACTGCTTGTGGAACAGGTTCACTAATCTTTATTGATGATGGAACTCGTGATGGTGGCAGCAGAATGAATTCAGAAGTTTACAGGAACATTTTGTCTGCCAGTTTACAGAGAAATGCATCCGATCTAATCAGGAGGAACTTCATCATGCAGCAAGACAACGATCCAAAACACACTGCCGACTCAACAAAGGACTTCATCAGGGGGGAAAGTGGAAGGTTTTAGACTGGACAAGGAACAACTGAAAGAAGCTGCAGTGAAAACCTGGAAAATCATCACAAAAGAAGAAACCAACAGTTTGGTGTCAGTGAGTCTCAGGATTGATGCAGTTACTGCAAGCGAGGGACATGAGACCAAATATTAAGTGTTATTTACTTTCAATTACTTCAAGACTTATCTGTTCCTATACTTTTGCTCACCTAAAAAATGAGGTGGTCTGATACAGAAGGTCCTATGTTTTATGTTGTTTAACACATTTAGATTTAAATACCAGGAAATAAAAGCTGAAATCATAAACTCTCTTCTCATCTCCATCTCTTGATCTCAAACCCAAATGTCTTTGGTGTACAGCACAAACTAATGAACTGACCTTGCCGTTCCAATAGTTTCGGAGGGGACTGTAGCTGAGAAATATTAAGAAATATTACTGAAGGTTTTCTAGAAAAACTTTAATTGCATCATAATATTTCTTAACGAAGCTTGAATCACTGAATTGATTCATGAATCAAAAAAAACGTATCATTAATTAAATTGATTCCCTTCCAGAAAGAATCACCTGTTACCTCTCTCTCTCTCTCTCTCTCTCTCTCTCTCTCTCTCTCTCTCTCTCTCTCAGGTGATGAGTATGATGTGTGTGCGATCTGTCTGGATGAATATGAAGAGGGGGATAAGTTGCGGGTGCTGCCATGTTCACACGGTAAGTGTGTGTGGGTTTTATCAATTTCAAATGAAAAACACAGTTTTAGTCTTTTTATTTATTTATTTATTTTTAAAGATATTGTTTTTGGACGCATGACTGAGTTGTGTGTTTTCTGTCACACTGCTGTGTGTGTGTGTGTGTGTGTGTGTGTGTGTGTGTGTGTTCTGGTTCTCAGCCTATCACAGCCGGTGTGTGGACCCGTGGCTCACGCAGACCAAGAAAACGTGTCCCGTGTGCAAGCAGCGAGTCACTCGCACCAACCCTGAGTGTTCCGACTCGTCTGACTCCGAGGAGGAGGCGGGGCCTCACACAGGTGACAACGGAGAGGGCGGGGCTTCAGGCGAGGAGCAGTCTGAGCGCACGCCTTTGCTCAACCCATCTCCTACATCCTCGGGCATCTACGAGGCCGTCTTCGCCACGGTGACAACCTCGGCACAGTGCCTGCCTCAGCATGACTCGCCGTTGCGAGGATACGACGGATACTTCTCCTTCATGCAGGCTTCTGAGGAGGACACGGAGGAAACGGAGGACTACGACAACGACGACGACGACAACGATGACGACGACGATGACTACGACAACGACGACACGGCGCAGCTGATCGGGCACGGGGCTGTCAGGGTGTGAGAGCAAAGCATCATGGGAAGGAGAATTAAAAACACAAGCTTTTCATGCTTTCTTTTGTTGCTCTTTTTATTTTTACACCTAATTATTGTTGGGCTAGTCGGTATAACGTGAAGTTACAGCAATGTAAAAGCTGTAGATTTAGAACGCGGATGTGAACCAGCGCCCCCTGGAGGTAAGACGCCCCTCAGGACACGCTGCTACGGTGGGAAGGAGGTCTCGTGTCGGGTTTCCCGTGCAGAGGATTTTGCGGCGGTTGGTTTTAAGATTGTAACGTGTGCGTACACCGCGATTATTGTGCAATACGGACCTGATGCCAGTTTGTTTTTACGTTTTGTTTTCTTTAGGTCAATAGGAAAGATAGGAAATTTCCTCTGTGTCCAATCAGGCTGCACGATACGGACAAAAACAACACGTGATTTAATACTTAATTAATGATTGAGATTTGCTTTCTAATCTAACACTCTTCAGCAAAGCGGTGATGCCGCGAGGCGTCACGGTTAAAGATCTGCAGTAGTTAATTGGACCAAAATAATTTTTTGTGGGGATTACTGATCGCACATCTGGACTGTTTGAGATTGGGTCCAGTATCGGTGTTGCAGTATCTTCATAACAACTAACAAATCATATATATATTGTGCAGCTCTGCTGATCTTTTTATCCTTTTCTTTCTTCCTTTTAAAATTTAGGCTCCTATTTCCCTTGAATATCGCGCACACACACACACACACACACACGTATACATTCACTGTCAAAACACACGTGTGCAGTAACACTATGCTTTTTTGTATAACTGACCGTATATTACGCTTCTTCTCTTTATCCTGTGTACGACTCTACTATAAAAATGGCGTTCAGTTTCACCCTGTGTTTCAGAGCTTTTTGTTTGTTTGGTTTGTTTTTTTTTTGCTCTGTACTGTCACTTTGATTAATGGGGGGGAGTAAACAAGGGTGCATTTTAAAACACAAATACTGTGTAATGTATTGAATCTGTGCCTGAATTGAACGCTGTCCGTAATCCGGCTCTCTTTAGGACCTGCTCGGAGTGTCGTGACTTATTTAACCACATCTGTGTGGTGTAATTCTATGTTTTGGGGGAAAAAAAAAATGTAATTGAAAGTGAGATTGTCTCACATTACTGTGTGTGTGTGTGTGTGTGTGTGTGTGTGTGTGTCACAACACTAGAGAGAAACGACAGATCCAGGGTTAATCTGTTCATCTTTGTTTCAGTCACTGAATGAAATTTTAAACACCTTCTGAATAACACTATAATCGAACACTCTTATGGCACACACCTGGGACCACTCTCTGAATAATGTTCTTTTTTTGTTGTTGTTGGTTTTTGTTTTGGTTTCCTGAGATGTTAGAGAGACGTGTGTGTGTGTGTGTGTGTGTGTGTGTGTGTAACTGCATTCCTAATGTACTACACTGTTTAGCTTTTGTGCCATAAAGAGGATTTTTATCTATTCACCGTGCAGCAGTCTTTATCACTCTAATAATGCGTGTTAATCGAGTTAATCTCACAGAGCTGCTGAGTTCTGGATTCTGATTGGTCAGAAGGTGTTGATTAATTTTCTAGAACAGCAGCTCTGACAGTAGTGCAGGTTTACGTTAATGCCTGTAGCAACATCTTGTTCACAGGGACTTAACTAAACTAATTGAAATATGGTTGATATGATGAAGAGACGTTTATGTAAACGTGGAAGAAGCAGTCAAGCGACAGTGGAGACAGCTACTGTAAGTGTTTTGTATCTTGTTCTCATTTGATTTAGAGTTCTCTCTTACATCTAATGACTTTGCAACATCCTTCATAAACGAAACGACCACCAGCAGGCAATTCTCCACACCACAAACTGACACACACATCATAACAAATACACACACTCTCTTTCCTCCTTTTCTCCTCTCTCAGAGGCAGACGTTTCCAAACTTATCCTTTCCAATCATCCTACTACCTGTCCGCTTGATCCTATCCCCACCCACCTCCTTCAGGCCATTTCTTCTACTTCAGTCGTACCTGCAGTCACACACATTATCAACTCTTCTCTTCACGCTGGTACCTTTCCCACAGCATTTAAGCAGGCTCGGGTAACCCCACTGCTTAAGAAACCCTCTCTAAATCCAGCACATTTAGAAAACTACAGGCCGGTATCTCTTCTTCCATTCATTGCAAAGACACTTGAGCGAGTTGTGTTCAACCAACTCTCTATGTTTCTCAACATCTAGCCACTGGGGTTCCACAGGGCTCAGTGCTGGGACCACTTCTCTTCTCCATCTACGTGTCATCACTAGGATCTGTCATTCAGAAACACGGCCTTTCTTATCACTGCTATGCTGATGACACTCAACTCTACTTGTCATTCCAACCAGATGATCCAACGGTAGCTGCTCGTATCGTAGCCTGTCTGACAGAAATTTCTGACTGGATGAAGGACCACCACCTTCAACTCAACCTTGCTAAGACAGAACTGCTTGTGGTCTCGGCCAACCCAGGACTTCATCACAACTTCTCTATTCAGCTAGGTTCGTCAACCATAGCTTCTTCCATGACAGCCAGGAACCTTGGAGTTGTGATTGATGATCAGTTAAGCTTCACAGACCATATCACTTCAACGGCTTGGTCCTGCGGATTTGCTTTATGCGACATTAGGAAAAATAGACCCTTCCTATCAGAGCAACCCACACAACGCCTCGTCCTTGTTCACAAGCTCTTGTTCTCTCTAGACTGGACTATTGTAATGCTCTCCTTGCAGGCCTTCCGGCATGTACTATCAAGCCTTTGCAACTGATCCAGAATGCAGCAGCGAGGTTGGTCTTCAACGAGCCGAAGAAAGCTCACGGCACGTCTCTCTTCATCAGTCTGCACTGGCTGCCCATAGCCGCTCGCATCATATTCAAAGCACTGATGCTTGCCTACATGACCACCACCGGGTCTGCACTGGGTCTGCTAGTTCAGAAGCTTGCGTTCTGCTAGTGAACGACGCCTCGTGGTGCCACCCCAAAGAGGCACAAAATCACTCTCACGGACCTTTTCCTGGACTGTTCCGAGCTGATGGAACGATCTGCCTATCTCAATCTGAGCAGCTGAGTCTTTAGCCATTTTCAAAAAACGTCTAAGGACACTTCTTTTTCGGCAGCACCTGACCAATTAATACTAAGTCGCTTTGGACAAAAGCGTCTGCTAAATGATTAAATGTAATGTAAACGTTTATGGAAGGAGTCTCCAGTGTCAGCGCTTTGTAACAGTCCGAGGTAAAGCTGTAACTTTTAAGTTTTCCGACATCTTCAGGAAAGAATAAAGAGAGGCTGGTGAGGGAACTTCTGTGTATAGCTGCTATAATGTAAGCGAGAACAGGCACTAACTCGTTTCACCGACATCAAATGTAATTATAAAAGGCTAAAGCATACATGATGATCTTTAATAAGCAAATAAATAAATAAACAAACATTTTAAAGGGAAATTGCTGTGGTGTAAGAGGAATAAAACACTTGGTGCGACGTGCTGTTTGAGCTTCATGGTGGTAACAGTGACGCTGTGGTGGAAAATCATTTTTATCATCCAAATCACAATAATATTCATATATGCCTTCAGACATTAGGCCACGCCCCCTAGTGCTGAGGAGCTGTAACTGTTTGGTCCATGTTTACAGATATCTGTATGTCGTAGAGAGTCAGGAAATACATCAGAGATCTGTCTGAGATGCTGAACAACTGATTTAGTTCACGATGATAAACTGGAGGCCATTCGCTTACACATACTGTAAGTAATTATTGTAACCCAAACATGTCGACTGAACATGGATGAAACATGGAGGAACGACTGCATTTGAACTCAACGTGATATTTATATTTCTACTTCGTGCTCAGCTGTGGAATGACATTAAAGTTGTAAACTTTTGCTTGGATAATAAGATGTAATTTCACCCAGAGGTGCACTGAAGTTCAAACGCTTGGTCACATTAAGAACACACACATATCCGAGGAGTCTAATTTTACCCCTGAACTTCAGTGCATCTGGGTCAAATCCGTCTGCCCTTTATATCTGAAATGACCTTCAGGTTCATGTTACCGCCCACCTATGCACGAGTGACCCTTGACCTTTCCATTTCCAGGTTTTCCATTTCCAGGATTTAATCAATAGTCACCTCTGGAATGATTCACCGTTATTAAATCCCTACAGCACTAATGTTGCATTTAATCTGTAATCATTCCGTGTTTTGGGAAGGTTTAGGTTTTTATATCACGCGTGTCTGTGATTGTACGCGCCTTCGAGGTCACTCTGAACCCTGACCTTTCCAGTGGGAGGATAGTTTAGAGACGGTCCCATATTTGAGCGAGGTGCTATATCCATTTTTGATGACTGACATTAGGGAGCGTCTTAAAATAGGCAGCCAGAGGGGCAGGAAGAGCACTCAGCCGGAGCCTTCGAGCTAGAGACACACACACACGCACACACTCAGGTGAGTGTGTTTACATTGTATTCTGGGGTTTTTGTTGTTGTTGTTGTTTTGTATATAATGTTGTTTGAGGGTTAGTTGACTTGATGTGATCCTGATGTTACTGAATGCAGGTGTAATAATGACTACTAAAATGGCACATGCAGGTTTTTGCAGGTTCTAAATGGATTTATCATTTTATAGTACAACACTAGTGTGCTGTAGTCGCTGTAGTGTATGTTTAACGTATGTTTTTATGTAGGACATTTAGCAAAGCATTCCAGACCTTTAACAAGCGAGCAGGAGGTGACACTGATGAGGAAAAAAAACTACTTTATGGTCCAGCGTTGTGGACTGGACAAGAACTTGAGTTAGAAAGCTGTTAAACTGTATGTAATAGAAGATTTGTACATGACAATTCAAGTAAAACACTCTGTATATGTGTGTAAGGGAGCTTAAGTTGAGGTTAAGGCATGTGTGTGTGTGTATAGTTTTTAATAGTGAATGTTAATGTAGTTAAGGCTTAATAATAGTTAATAGCTTTATAAATATGGTTCATTATAAACTCAGAAAAATAGTTAAAATTAACTAATAATAAACATTATTAGTTGCAGTCATCAATCCGTCCTTAATCACTGATCATTGTTTGTCGTTATCAGGAGTCAATATTAAATTCCTGTTAATCATAAATATAAAAGCTCTGAGGAAAAAGGATCTTTAAGGGTTCTTTATTTAGTAAAGAGTTCTTAGCCCTGAGCTTTCCGGTAGAGGAGACAGTCGGTCACAGGGCTCTACAAAGCAGTGCTTTTTCCTGAGAGAGTACTCATTCAGAATAAACATTAAAGGTGCAGTGTGTAAAGTTTAAACGTGTTAATGAACCTGTAATAATCATATCATTTCAAAGACACCTTAAAGATACTGGGTTTTTACGAACTGGCCGTACAGAGTTTCTTCATTTTAGGCTTACATTCTTTTGGTTTAAAGAATATCTCCGCCCCCAGGCAGAACAGAACTGCTAAGCCCCACCCCTTTGATTGAAGAGCAACTGGGTTGGGTTGGGTTGGGTTGGGTTGGGTTGGGGGGGGGGGGGCACGTCCATGTTTTTATCGCAACTGCAGTTCGCCTCACAGGTCACAGAGGGCGCAGAAAACATTACATACTGCTCCTTTAATATACTTAACAGTCACGTTTATGTATAAATCACAGCTCTGGTGCTGGAAGAGCTTTTAAATTAATGTTAATTAGTGAATGAGTTGGAAAGGTTTACCTGGGGGACGACCAGGACGAGGACGAGGAGACACTGACCTTGTCTTGATATAATGAGTGATGTTGATGTTGAGAGATAAGCTCGTACGACGTTTCCCCCCAAATAGCTGAACTATTTGTGGTCTGTAAATGTCAAGGACTTCAGAGTCGCTGCTCAGGGCGAGTGTGAGAGATGGAAAGAGACATATGATGATGTCCAGATCAGGATAGAGATAAATATCAAGTATTAAAAAAAAACACGCACATTTAATGGCCTTGTTTAAAAAAGATGTACTCTTAATAGCTTATAATTATTGTTAATTAACTGTTATTAAGGATTAACAACACTCATAGGGGAAAAAAAGAGGAAGAACTCTTAAAGGTTCTACATTCTTTAAGAACCTTTAACATACTACAAATCATTATTAACTGGTATTAGCGATGAACTATTAATGTTAAATATTAATGACCAGTGATCTATAATTATATAATTACTGTAATAAGATATTAGCAATTATAATACTAACAAACAAAAGATTTAAAATTAATCATGTTACTGTTATTTACTGTTCAACTGCAAGTAATGAACTATTAGAACTGTTTATATGAATTTATTGTTTTGTTTTTATTGAACTGTTAACTATAAGACCTTTAAAAAAAACATTAACATTCTTCTTCTTAATAATAATAATAATAATAATAATAATAATAATAATAATAATAATAATAATAATAATAATAAATGTTATTAAGTGTTAATAAGGAGGGATTAGCACAATGATGTACTCACATACCGCCGCTATTAATAGAACCAATCGCATTGCACTTCCTGGTGTAAACCGTGAGAGTTGGCCAATCAGAACGCGAGTCTGGTTCAATAGACCAATCAGAGCAGAGATCCCGCCTCTGAAGCCTGACCGGTGTTGACTGTGGTTCTGAGGAGAACAGAGGATTTGTGTAAAATGAGGGGAACAACTGCGGCTTTACACAGATTAACAGGCGCAGGTGCAGGGAATCGCTCCAGATTTGACAGAGTTCATGTTTTAACGTGTTAAATTTTACATTTTAAAGTTATTTTTATAGAATAAACTCAGTGTGACAAGGTGACATTGAGAGACTGTTTATTACAGAGACAGAACTCTGGGACTGTGTACTGTATTATATTACACTGCCATATGTGCTATTAATATCAGATTTAGTATATTATATTCATTTAATCATTTTATTACATTTATGTCACATTTATATTTCTATTATAATTATGTTACATTCATGTTAGATTTATATTAATATGTATAATATATTTCGTATAATATTTTGTCTGTAGCTCTGTCAGCAGCCAGGATGTCCATCGTCAAGATCCACGCTCGTGAGATCCTCGACTCCAGAGGAAACCCTACAGTGGAGGTCGACCTTTACACAGAGAAAGGTCAGACGAATCCCACACACACACACACACACACACACACACACACACACAGACATTCAGTCACATACGCCCAATAAATTCTCACATCAGTAAACAGAAAGTCTTCATTTTTCATTTTTATTCTTTCTCTTTTACTCTGTTTTTCTTTTTTCCTCTCATCTCTCTTGCTCTTTCTTTTTTGCCCATATTTGTTTTCATTTCATTTATTTTTCTATTCTGTATACCTTTCTTTCTTTCTCTCTCTCTCTCTCTCTCTCAGGTCGGTTCAGGGCCGCAGTCCCCAGCGGAGCCTCCACAGGTGTTCATGAGGCTCTGGAGCTGAGGGATGGAGATAAAACTCGTTACCTGGGCAAAGGTGAGACACAAACGTGCACTTATATTAAACGAGACACTTTAGGACAGTTCGGTTAAATATGAACGTGTGTGTGTGTGTGTGTGTGTGTGTGTGTGTGTGTGTGTGTGTGTGTGTGTGTGTGTGTTTATAATAAAGGTGTGACTAAAGCTGTTGATCATGTGAACAAGGACATCGCTCCCAAGCTGCTGGAGAAAGTGAGAAAGTCTTCCGTCTCATCTCCTCTTTACTCCTTTCACTCCTCTTTCACTCCTCTTTTACTCCTCTTTTACTCCTCTTTCACTCATCTTTACTCCTCTTTACTCCTCTTTCACTCCTCTTTCACTCCTCTTTTACTCCTCTTTCACTCCTCTTTCACTCCTCTTTACTCCTCTTTCACTCCTCTTTACTCCTCTTTCACTCATCTTTTACTCCTCTTTACTCCTCTTTCACTCATCTTTACTCCTCTTTCACTTCCCTTTACTCCTCTTTTACTCCTCTTTTACTCCTCTTTCACTCCTCTTTTACTCCTCTTTCATTCCTATTTCACTCTTGATAAACTAATGAAGATGTTTTTTGAAGGTCAAAACTTTACGGCTTCATTATAAAGTTTTGTTTCCATTTATCCTGATCACCTCCCATAATAAACTCGCCTCATACACACAGCTGAGTCAAACACATGACTCGCCGTTCATTCAAACGAACAGCTCAGATGTTGAAAAGAGGTTTCCATGGAAGCGGTTCCTGAAGACGAATGAAAGAATGAACGAATAATGACAATGTCTATAAAAAAGAAAGAAGGAAGGAAACGACTCATATACGTATGCAAGTCAGCGATCACATAGAAGAGTCGACTCGTTTGTGAACGATGCATCGGTATTAGAAACAGCTCCTTAACATGACGTATTTACGCACAACTTTTTGGCTAAACTTATTACTTATTACTTATATTATGAAAGAAAGCTGCCATTATGTCTTATAAGTGACAGATGAATCGAATCGTGAATGATGAATGAATCGATGAGTCTTCTCTCCTCTCGTCTATTAGAAGCTGAGTGTTGTTGACCAGGAGAAGATCGATCAGCTCATGCTTGAACTCGATGCCACTGAGAACAAATGTGAGTGAGTGTTTCTGTGTGTGTGTGTGTGTGTGTGTGTGTATAAACTTTTATAAATAATGAATATACCATTAATTGGTTTAGATTCACTCTGTGGTTCAGGTGGTCACATGTTTCTCTTTGATTCTCAGCTAAATTCGGTGCTAACGCTATCCTGGGTGTGTCTCTGGCGGTGTGTAAGGCTGGTGCGGCAGAGAAAGGTGTTCCCCTGTTCCGCCACATCGCTGACCTCGCCGGCCACGCTGATGTCATTCTGCCCGTTCCTGTGAGTCTGTCTCCATGGCAACACCCATTTAACCACTCACATAAGTGTAACCGTTGACCCACTAGTTACGTGTATTCTAATTAGAGCAACAATACTATATATATATGCTTAAAATAATAATCTTACGAATACAATGAACGTTGCTCGTAATCATAATATTATTATTTCTAATTACAATATTACATTTATACAAGCTTCCAAAAGCCTTCACTTGTCCCCTGCCCACCTGTTTGTCCCTCGTTCCCTCCGCAGGCATTTAACGTGATTAACGGTGGCTCTCACGCCGGGAATAAACTGGCCATGCAGGAGTTTATGATTCTTCCCGTCGGGGCGGCAAACTTCCGCGAGGCCATGCGCATCGGCGCTGAGGTTTATCACAACCTGAAGAGCGTCATCAAGGGCAAATACGGAAAAGACGCCACTAACGTAGGGGACGAGGGCGGATTCGCCCCCAACATCCTGGAGAACAACGAGGGTGAGGCATAAAGTTTTTCTCTGAAAGTCTCAGGCTACTACCATGAACAACAATAACACTTTGGGCGCTCCTTTTATTTACACCTCAATCCGTCAGTGAATTCTAATAAAAACTTTGGATTTACACAGAAAGGAATGATTTATTAGGTCTTTTTTTCCCCTGTGCTAGTTCTAGATGTTATTTCTAGATCTAGTCTGATCTTTGTGTCTGTGTGGGATCTCCAGCTCTGGAGCTGCTGAAGTCAGCCATCGAGAAAGCCGGCTACACCGATAAGATCATCATCGGCATGGACGTCGCTGCGTCCGAGTTCTACAGGAACGGAAAATACGACCTGGACTTCAAATCCCCCGACGATCCCAAACGCCACATCACCGGAGACCAGCTGGGAGATCTGTACAAGAGCTTCATCAAGAATTACCCAGGTCAGTGTTATCAGGTGATGAACCTGGTGTTTATTGAAGTTAAAGCTTTCATTAATAACTGTGTTGAATTCTCACTCTTTCCTCTGGGATCCAGTCCAGTCCATTGAGGACCCCTTCGACCAGGATGACTGGGAAAACTGGACGAAGTTCACCAGCTCTGTGGACATCCAGATCGTAGGGGACGACCTGACAGTGACAAACCCTAAACGCATTCAGCAGGCTGTGGAGAAGAAAGCCTGCAACTGCCTGCTGCTCAAAGTTAACCAGATCGGCTCAGTCACCGAGTCCATTCAGGCGTATGTATATGCAGCTATGCAATACGGTGTAGCCTTACACGTAGCTCAGCGATAGGGCCTATCCTTACATTAATTAAGCCCTCTCATGAACCTCCATAATAGGGCTTATTCTTACATTAATATAGCCCCCTCATGCAGCTCCACAATAAGGTTTATCCTTACATTAATAAAGTCCTTACATGCAGCTTTGCAATCGGGCTTATCCTTCCATTAATACAGGCCCCTCATGCAGCTCCACAATAGGGCTTATTCTTACATTAAAACAGCCCCCTTATGCAGCTCCAGAATTGGACCTATCCATTCATTAATAAAGCCCTCTCATGTAACTCCTCAATTTGGCCTATCCTTATATAAATGCAGCCCCCTCGTGCAGCTCCACAATAGGACCTATTCATTCATTAATACAGCCCCCTCATGCAGATCCACAATAGGACCTATCTATTCATTAATACACCCCCCTCATGCAGCTCTGCAGTAGGACCTATCCATTCATTAATACAGCCCCCTCATGCAGCTCTGCAGTAGGACCTATCCATTCATTAATACAGCCCACTCATGCAGCTCCACAATAGGACCTATCCATTCATTAATACAGCACCCTCATGCAGAGCCCCCATAGGGCTTATACTTACATTAATACAGCTTCATCATGCAGCTCCGCAACAGGTCCCGTCCATAGCTCTGTGGTATGGCCTATTATTACTGCCCACTTGTGCAGCTTTATAGCTTTATTTGTTAATATAGTAATACAGTTTTCTCATGCAGCTCTGCAGCAGGACTTATTACAAAGCAGCTCTACAACTGAGCCTGTTAATGCAGTCTTTTCACGCAGCTCCGCAATATGGCTTATCATTATATGAAAACAGGTCTGTAATGAGGCTTTGCAACAGGGTCTACAAACACAGGAGCACTGTGATAGGGCCAATCATTACAGCCCCACTGTGCAGCTCCACAACAGGGCCTATGAATACAGAAATACAAACCCTTTATAGAGCTCTGCAACAGGATGTATAATTACTAATTACAGCCCCCTCCTGCAGCTCTGCAATAGGACCTATCATTGTGATCCTTTTTTAAAAATAATTTTAACCCAACTCATGAATGAACCTGTGACTCGCAGTGATCGTGTGTGTGTGTGTGTGTGTGTGTGTGTGTGTGTGTGTGTGTGTGTGTGTGCAGATGCAAACTGGCTCAGAAGAATGGATGGGGTGTGATGGTCAGCCATCGCTCTGGAGAGACTGAAGACACCTTCATTGCTGATCTGGTGGTCGGCCTCTGCACAGGACAGGTACAATCTCTCTCTCTCTCTCTCTCTCTCTCTCTCTGTCTTTTTCATCTACATCTTGTATATTATTTTTTAAAATTAATGTTCATTATGTTCCTATTGAATTATTCTCTGTTCCTGCCCTCCCCTCCTCCGGGCTCAGATTAAGACCGGCGCCCCCTGTAGATCAGAACGCTTGGCCAAATACAACCAGCTGATGAGGTCAGTTTCCTTTTTTTCTTCTTTCCTTCATGGTGTGTCTCTCATCACTCATCCTTCACCATCTCTTCATTCTGTCTTTCACAGAATCGAGGAGCAGTTGGGAGACAAAGCCAAGTTTGCAGGGAAAGATTTCCGTCATCCCAAAGTGAACTGAGCTGTGAGGAGCCGAGTCGCCATCTGTCCCGAGCACTCGCGTTAAGCACTCGCAGTACACACTCGCAGTACACACTCGCGGTACACACTCGCAGTACACACTCGTTTTCATTAAAGACTTTTTATACTGAGTCTCAGTTTGAGTTGGAGTCCTGCAGTTACACACATTTTAACAGAACGGCAAAGACATGAAAATTAATAAAGACTTTTCCTGAACAAATGAGTCGTGTTTCTTTCTTTTCTTTCTTCAGTTCTCTCTGTTTATCTTTTCTCATCTCCTCTCATTTCTTCTTGATTTCTCTCTTCCTTTATCTTTTATTTTGTTCTCTCTTGTCTGTATATCCTTTTCTCTTTTTGTCTCTTCTTACTTCTTTACTTCTGACCGTTTACCTTTTTTCCTCCTGTTTCTTTCTGAGTCTTCTCTTCCTCTATCTTTTCATCTTCTCCCCATTTATCTTTTCTCTATTCTTCTTTTTCACATCTTTTCTCTTTCAGTTTATTCAGATTGTTTTTTTCCTATCTGTCTCTTCTCTGTTTCTTCTCTATCGGTTCTCTCAGTTTATTCTCCCGATTGCTCTTTTTCTTTTTTGTCTATGTCTTTTCTGTCTCTTCTCTATCTCTCTTCTATATCGCTTCTCGTCTTTCTTTTTATTCTCTTGATTGATCTTTTTCTTCTCTATCTCTTCTCTATTCTGATTATCTTTTCTCTTCTCTATTTTGTTTTCTGCCGATGTCTTTTCTGTCTCTTCTCTGTCTTTTCTCCATCTCTTATCTATTTATTTTCTTCCCTTCTCTTCTTTTTATCCTCTAGATTGGTCTTTTTCTTTTCAGTCTGTGTCTTTTCTGTCTCTTCTCTCCGTTTATCGTTTTCCTCTTCTAATAACTTCTCTTTACCTTCATCTACGCTCTGACTCACATTTAGCTGTTTTCACATTTCTCGTGTCTCATTTTTAATCCTCACGAAGTTTTCATTACCGAATTTACAGAATGTACAAAACCCTTTCAGGAGCATCAAAAGGAAAATCATTCTGAAAGGTGTCAGTGGGCAGGAACCAGCGGCGGTGCGAGCTCCTTATTCACTCATTAAAGTTCACAGGACCGCCGTTCTGCTAATTAATAATGCTAACGATGTCATTATCAGCTGTCAGTCATCAGTCAGACATTCTTCATATCAGAACCTCCTGTGGATGGGGAATATTAGAGAACTGTGCGTCACTCTTACAGTCTGATACTCAGGAGAGTGAAAGACTCCATGGGGTTTAACATGGCTCCTGTTATTATTACATCTGTATTATAAGCTGCTATTCATCTTTTGACTTTTATTAATGCTCCGTTTATTCACCTGAAGTTTGGTTTCTTGTTAATAATTAAAAAAAAAAAAAGTTAATTCAGACTTTTTAACCAAGTGACTGATTCAGGATTCAGTGATTTAACCCTTAACTGCACACAATGTGATTTTTATCCTAGCAGTGGTGTCTCTCTGTCTGTCTCTCTCTGTCTGTCTCTGTCTGTCTCTCTCTCTCTCGCGCTGTCTGTCTCTCTGTGGCTTTTTCTGTCATTTTATACTTTGTGCTGGTCTCATAAAGGATTAAACACATTATTTTCCCTTAATCTTCTTCTCGAAGTCACAGTACGTCACGTACGAGTCGCGAACGATCAGAACACGTGGTTTGTATTCACGTCATGTTCCTCGAAGTTCTGACTATAAAACCTCACACACGAATCAGTTTTTTTTCAGATTTTCACTTCAGGTTTCTCCACTAATGAGACGCTAAAACAAATTTCAAAACATTTCCAGATGCAGCACTTGCTTAAATAAGTTTTATTCTAACATCTAACACTTGTTAGAAACTTTAGTCGTTTTCTTAAAGCCGGTGATGATGACGGGCTTCTTCTTCATTTCTCCTCTTCCTCCTGGATCTCTCTTTTCCTCCCTCCTGCTCCTCGTCCTCTCCTCCTCAGTGCAGGTCGAATCCAAACCTCTGCCTCAAGGCCTCGACTCCAGAGTAAGTAAATCGATTGACGTGAGCTTCACTTGAACGATTAAAGGTTTAAGAAATACACAAAAATGCGCGACAAATCTTTACAGCTTTTTGTCTTTCTGCATAAAATATATAAATATAAATCCATTTACAGTCAGATTTTAAGTACTTTTTTTTTTTTTTAGCATGAATACCAAATATTTTTCTGTATATCAGTAATAAAAACTAATAGCAATTGCTTATCCTCTTCTTTTCTTCTCTCTGTTGATATTTTTTTCCTTCTTTTCCTTCAAATTATTCTCTTCTCTCTCTCTATATTTTTTTATTTTCTTCCCTTCTGTCTTTTTTCTTTTCATTTCCTTCATCTTTTCGTCTTCTATTTTCTCTCCATTTACTTTTCTTTCTCTCGTCTCTGTTGAGTATGAACATGTCTGCATGAACCGATTTCATATCGTCACTTTAAAAGTAATGCAGTGATGATAATACTCCGAGTGAAGGATGTGAAGACTGAAGTGAATTTAGACTTTTGTATCCGACTACACGGTCCGTGATTACTCGATTACATCAGGTCGAGCTGCTGTGCTGTAAATCTCGTTAATACTGCACGTTAATTATACATGAAAATCCTGAAATTATAACCAAATCTACAAATTACTGTAACCTAAATTAATTACGACTTCATGATAAATGTATTCATCACTAATGGAGGTGCATACTTATTGAGATGAGATTAAATGAGATTTACAGTATTATACCTACATCTTGGAGCTCCGTGTGAGGAACAGCACCTCCATTCCCTCTGCAGATCCTCCACGACCTCTTCAGGATGGATGAGCAGGCCGGGAGATCTTTGCTCCACAGCGAGGGTTCGGCTGAGGCTATGATGTCGTCAGTGAGACACCAGAGGGACTCGCTGAATGAAGCGGAGCCAGTGGACGCTACGGAACGTGGGGCAGAGCCTGGTCGAGTTTGGCCACACCTACTCTTAAACTTCATGGGTCAGCAGACCAAGTTTAAAGGAAGAACCAGGAAGAATGTGAGAGGAAGCGGGACACAGGAGAAGCTGGGGTAACGATGGAGGTGCAGATGGGACGGAGAGAGGAAATAAATGAGGTAACGACCGGCCTGTGTGGAGTTAATAATTAATAACACAAAGCCTGGGTTTATAGAGCTTTAACAGAGAGTCTAAAGCTGAACTTTTCCTATTTCCTGTCCTGTGTTTCTGTCCCAGGTAAAGACAGGAGCAGGAGCACAAATGAGGAAGTTTCCATCTCTAAAAATTCCAGTTAATAAATTCAGAGAATACACAGAAAAGTTTATGAAGACTGAGACTGATACTGGAGAGAGAAGATAAATGAGAACTACACACACACACACACACACACACACACACACACACACACACCAGTTTAGGTTGTTAACATCAGCCATGTCCATCTCTGAGGTTTTCCGTGTCCTTTGTATTGTTGTACCTTTAGCTGTGTGCTGTTTTTGTATGAATCACTGTATTAAAACCCTCAAACCAAATGGGGAAATTATGAAATGTTGTCTTGTGTTATATATAAATGTCTAAGAAAGGTGTGAATTATTACATCTGGAAATTCAGTGGTGGCACCACTACTCCAAAAGTGGTGGGACAAACTTTTTGTCTGAGAGAAGAGGTACATCTGTCATTTGTCTGTAGAAACATACAGACTAACTGTGTACTCCTCAGGCAGCTAATAACGGCAAAAAAATTCATTCACAAAGTTATATAGCACTAATTTTAAAATATGTTTTAAAAAACGAAGACACGTTTACATTCCGCAGTACGCTGTTTGTCACTCTAGCCTGTTTCGCTAAGCATTTTTATTTGATTATTAAGCCTGAGTGAGGGCCAAAGGGTGGTTAACCCCTTATCTCTCATAGGAGATCCCCTTCAGGAGAAATGTCCCGCCTCCCAGCTGAACAGGATGTTTTGATTGGTTTTTCAACCGAGTCAGACCTGTGTGTTATAGTCTGAGAAGTGCTGGGTCACCACCCCTGCAGTTTCAAAAGTGCCAAACGGTCAAATGCCAGCTCGCCCCTGTGGCAATTTCATGTGTTTTGTACCTGGATTGTTACCGGATGAGATTTTAATCACACGCTTTACACACTTTATCTGAGTAACTGAGCTGAAATCCAATTACTGTAACACATGATTAATATTCAAATGAGCTCATAAGACTGACAACTAAAAATTTGCCCTAATTTTCTGCCTAATTTGGTCTTGGCCAGTTTCCCCTCCCACCAGCCAAATCTCCCCTGTCATGGGACAGTTGAAGGCTGACACATGTGAAGCCATCCAGCTACATCTTTTTGAACTGCTGCTCACATTACAGGGCCCCGGGGGCAGTGTAACACGCTCAGAGGAGAGCGCTATCCGCCCTCTTCCACATACACATGAGCCCCACACACTCCACCTCCATGAACTGGCTAGTGTCACTGTGATTGGTAGGGGAGAGAGAGTGTGCCCCTCCCACCCAGAGAGCATGGTCAGTTTTGCATATGCAAATATATGCAAATATTCACGCATGCAGAAGATTTGAATTTTATATGACCGTGGAAAATAAGAGGTGAAGGTACGGCCCGTAGAGAAAACCGCCATGTGTTTGTTAGTTTGTTTGGAACAGAGATTAATAATTGGATATATAATTC
This sequence comes from Cranoglanis bouderius, assembly GCA_023630585.1. Lineage (NCBI taxonomy): Eukaryota > Metazoa > Chordata > Actinopteri > Siluriformes > Cranoglanididae > Cranoglanis > Cranoglanis bouderius. The sequence goes on along the minus strand of CM042565.1, from coordinate 16,899,713 downwards.
TGAAATTAAATAAAATAAAATAAAAATCATTCAAGACAAAAGTTTAAAAGAGGTTTGCTGGAGTGATCAGTTAGGAGCTGGATAGAGAATTATCCTAAAATATTGTTAAATATAAAAGTGTACACACAGTGATGTGAGGCTAAAATCAGATAAATTATTTATTTATTGTAAACATTTAAAAACCTTTTCCCACACCGTTCGGTTTAATATGCTGATTAGCTCTTTGATGCTGAGATATGATTGGCGCACTTGACTGCCCATCAGGACTCCAAGCCCCGCCCCCTGCAGGACTCCGCTCCAGGAGATTCATATGCTGATCCAGAATGATCTGGAAGTAAAAACTCGCGTTTGGTGAGAAAGTTTTTCATTTATTCATAAACAGCTCAGTGTGTTATGGATGCTGATGTCGTGTGTGAGTGTTTAACTCCGGTTTTATTCAGCACTCAGTGTTTTATGTGGGATATTAGAGCAGTTTTGATAAACAGACTGAGTGTTAACGCTGTGGTGTTCAACACATGCTGAGTGTTTCAGTAATCAGTGATGAACTCACTTCTATTTATTTTTATATTTAATGTATATAGTGTGTACTATAGAACAGGGGACGTGTGTGTGTGAGTGTGTGTGTGTGAGTGTGTGTGTGAGAGTGTGTCACTAATCCGCAATGTGGCTTAAAATATCACAGCTGAGGGTGAACTGTATACAGTGTTTAGTTTCGAGCTGGAATCTAAATAGTTCTTTTCATTTTAATTCATACTTAATACTTATTAATTAATAATATATTTTAAAACTACAGAATAAAATACAATAATAATAATAATAATAATAATAATAATAATAAATACAGTTTTTATTGTAGTGTGTAATTATAATATTTTATAATATAAGTGCCAAGACACAATAATTTATAATAAAGCGCTAAAAATTAATTATACAAATATATACGTGCGTATGTCCTTAAATATACACAGTACTGTTTAGTATAAACTTTGTTATAGATGTTTCATTTGATGACGTCTACGTGATCGAGTCGGTACAAAAAACATTTTAGATTCCCAAACATTAGTTTTCTGGCACAAAATGAAATGTTACAGAAAAATGTTTGTACGTCATTAAAGAAATCAGCGTATTACATAAGAGACACTTTTCAGACAGTAAACACAATGAAGGCTGCTGGGTTTCACTGCAGAAATAAGAAGCGAGTGCGAAAGTCAAAGTGTCCAGAAGAACTGTGTCTGGTTCTGCAAGATGCTCAATAAAACTTACCAGCTCATTTCCTTATAAAACTGCACACATTGTACCGGAGACTACTGTTTTTATTTTTATTTTTTTGTCACCAAATACTGACTTTGTTTCATTTTCTACTGTTTACTGCTCTTGTAGAAACATTTACTTTCATTATTTCGAAGGCATCTTTGCTCTACAGCATTTCATGTGCCTAAAACTTTTGCACAGTACTGTATATATACATGGTTTAGTTTTACTTTAGAGTTTACGTTTGTTTTCATTTTAATTACAATAATAGTCACTGTGTTAATGAATGTACACTCAGTATATCATGGAAATCTTTTCAAATCCAGTGTCGTGTACAAGACTCCTGCATGCGGAGGATCATTACTAATGTGGTGTGCATGAGGTGAACATGACTGACACTAATCTGTGTGTGTGTGTGTGTGTGTGTGTGTGTGTGTGTGTGTGTGTGTGTGTGTGTGTGTTTAATCCTGAGAAGCTGAGTGTGCTGAGCTGTACACACTCCTCTGATGAGCTTTACAGACAGCAGATTTATTCCTTTATGTCACTGTTACTGTAGCTCTCTTTCTGCTTCTGACTTTATTTATTGTATGTTTATGTTTTAATTACTACTTATTTCCTTTGCTGTCTGTCTGTCTGTCTGTCTGTCTGTCTGCTTGTCTCTCTTTCGGTCTGTCCTATTTGTTTTTTATTCATGTTTGTTGTTCATAAGTGAATATGTATAATTCTGGGTCCACAGGTACACACAATTGCGTGTGTGTGTGTGTGTGTGTGTGTGTGTGTGTGTGTGAGAGAGAGAGAGAGAGAGAGAGAGAGACACAGTCATGCCGTTGGTGAAGAGGAACATTAAGCCACATCATGTGTGCCGGGTTGCTGTACCTGAGGGCGTCGGCTGTGAGCTGGAGTGTGTAACGAACAACACGCTGTCTTCCATCATCCACCAACTCAGCAGCCTCAGTACGACACACACACACACACACACACACACACACACACATTCATTCATTCATCACGTGTGTATGTGTGAGAGAGAGATAAACAGAGAGAGGGAGAGAGATTTGTCCACACTTTTAAACTCATGAAAGGTGTGTTAATGATTATTTATAGACAAAATAGACAAAAAAATTAATAAATAATTGAGAATCATTTATAAATAAATACATAAATACATAAAGTAGGTTTATGCATATCTATAAATCTATTTGTTTTCCTGTTTATCTCTATATTTTGTATAGATTTATATTACATATAATGAATATTTCGCAGGTAAGCATGCGGAGGACGTGTTCGGCGAGCTGTTCAATGAAGCGAACACGTTTTACGTGCGCACCAACTCGCTGCAGGACCGAATCGACCGCCTCGCTGTCAAAGTCACACAGCTGGACTCGAGTGTGGAGGAAGGTCAGAAAGGTCACGGGGTCAAGGGTCAGAGTAATGCTGGCGGGTGTACAGATATGTCTCTGTCAAAACAAAATGTGAACAGGAACAAGGAAATTACATCATCAAATAGCGCCACAGTCAGGAGGGACTGGAACACGAACACACACACACACACACACACACACACACACACACACACACACACTCTACATCATTTCTGACAATAATCGCATTTTATTTTGGTGTAAATTCCCACCCTGGCGTTAACAGGACGCTCCCGTCTCTCTGTGCCGCAGTGTCTCTGCAGGATGTTAACATGTGGAAGGCCTTCAGAAGCTCCACCGCCGAGGATCAGCAGGTCGTGTCCCGAATCAGCATCCCCAACCCTGTAGCTGAGATGTACAGCAGCTGTGAGAAACCACCAGCACTCAGTGAGCTCTCCACCTACAGGTGAGTCAAAGGGCTTGGGATTTTCCCCAATAATCTGGATTATCGGGATTATATTTCTTTTACCAGCAGCTAAACTAAGATAGAGATGGTCCTCTCTGCAGAACCAAAGTACAGGGGGTAGAGCTGGACCTGATCCAAATCCTCCTATAAGTCTATTCCCTATCCCATATCCCCTAACCTTAACCCCTATCCCCTAACCCCTAACCCCTATCCCCTAACTCCTAACCCCATCTCCTATCCCCTATCCCCTAACTCCTAACCCCATCTCCTATCCCCTAACCCCTATCCCCTATCTCCTAACCCCATCTCCTATCTCCTAACCCATAACCCCTATCCCCTAACTCCTAACCCCATCTCCTATCCCCTAACCCATAACCCCTATCCCCTAACTCCTAACCCCATCTCCTATCCCCTAACCCCTATCCCCTAACTCCTAACTCCTAACCCCATCTCCTATCTCCTAACCCCTATCCCCTAACTCCTAACCCCATCTCCTATCTCATAACCCCTATCCCCTAACTCCTAACCCCATCTCCTATCCCCTAACCCCTATCCCCTAGCTCCTAACCCCATCTCCTATCCCCTAACCCCTATCCCCTAGCTCCTAAGTCCTAACCCCATCTCCTATCCCCTAACCCCTATCCCCTAGCTCCTAAGTCCTAACCCCATCTCCTATCCCCTAACCCCTATCCCCTAGCTCCTAAGTCCTAACCCCATCTCTTATCTCCTTTCCCCTATCCCCTAACTCCTAACCCCATCTCCTATCTCCTTTCCCCTATCCCCTAACTCCTAACCCCATCTCCTATCCCCTATCCCCTATCCCCTAACCCCATCTCCTATCCCCTAACTCCTAACCCCATCTCCTATTTCCTAACCCCTATCCCCTAACCCCATCTTCTATCCCCTAACCCCTAACCCCATCTCTTAACCCCTAACCCCATCTCCTATCCCCTAACCCCTATCCCCTAACCCCAAACCTCTATCCCCTAACCCTTAATACCAATCCCTTTGTTTTAGGGGCTGAGTCATACTTTACAAAGTTTTTTTTAGTAGGCTATTTCGCTTTTCATCTGTTATGTTTTGTTACAGTTTACTATTTTATTTTCCTTTTATTTCTCTTCTCTTGTCATTTTTATTTTTTATTTATATGATGATGTATTGAACTTATCTCAGGTTCCTCTGTAAGTTAAACTGTATTACCTTTTTAGTAAAAATTTTAAAAGGCTCATTTTGACCCGAGCAGGACATAAATTCGAATGAATTGAATGAAAATGATTTATGTTCACACACGAGAATCTGGTTAGGAAATACATCATTGCATAATTACTTTAATTAAAAACACACATCATCATCATCATCATCATCATCATCATGATGTAATCTCAGGGATTATTTTTGTTTTTCCCCACAGAGAGGATCGTGTGGATGGAATGAAGTTCTACACAGATCCGTCTTATTTCTTTGACCTCTGGAAGGAAAAAATGCTTCAGGACACCGAGGACAAGAGGAAAGAGAGGAGGAGACAGAGAGTGAGACACTTCTCTTCTCTTCTCTTCTCTTCCCTTTTCTTCTCTTCTCTCACTGAGTTGCTCTCTCTCTCTCTCTCTCACACACACACACACACACACACACACACACACACACACACACACACAGGAGCAGAGGTGTGTTGAGGAAGGAACGTTACAGCGGGAGGTCCGGAAAGTGCGTAAAGCTCGAAATCGTCGTCAGGAGTGGAACATGATGGCCTTTGATAAAGAGCTGCGTCCAGATCAACGAAATCCTCACAGTGTCCAGCAGGGGGCGCTGTCTGATAGCTCACTGTCTCCTGAGGCCAGGTGGTGTAGACACACACACACACACACACACACACACACAAAACCACTAATATAGACATCATGATGCACTTGAGAGGAGCGTAGCACAAAGAACCATAAATAAAAACAAGAATGTAGATAAATATTATAGTTATATATAGCATATAGAGTTAATATGACTAATTCAGACTTTGTTAGGGGTGTAACACAGACAGTTCTGATCATTGTAATCATCATGTGCAAAAATGAAAGCCTAACAAACAAAAAAGTTTTTTAAAAATTAAAAAAAAAAAAATTTTAATAAAATCTGTTTTCTCTACAGCAGACCTCACTGTCCGGACATTCCAGACCACGCCCACTTTCTGCCCAACCATGCCTTGTCCAATTCCAGTGAAGGGGCGGAGCATGAGTACCAAAGCATTGGTGGACCAGTGGGCGTGGCTGACAGTGTTTCCTCTGGATATGGGTTATATCCATCTTCCCCTTTGCACATGCCCACAGGGGGCGGAGTTAATGGTGACATCACACTTCCACCTGTAGACTATGGGTAATGAGAAACATCGGAAAAATTATACATGTAAATAACTTTTCTCTTTTTATTATCTTTTTTTTTTTAATAACTAGTTGATTCTCTCTCTCTCTGTTGGTGTCTTTCTCTCTTTCTCTTCCTGTCTCTCAGTTTGGAATATTATGCCACTTCCGGTCCTCTTCCTCCTCCTCATCCAGCTCCCATCATCCCCTCATCACAGACTGCTTTTGCCACGCCTTTAACACCTCCAGCCCCGCCCTCTTCCCATCCTGGACCATCCAGCTCTGCTTTATCCTATCTCCTCCCACCTGTCCCGCTTCCCGGGCCACTTCTTACCCCGCCCCCTCCAGGACCTCCACCTCCACCTATACTTCCTGCTCCGTCTCACCTGATGAGAACAGGGGAGGGGCGGAGCCAGGAGTCTCAACCAGTCACAGACGGGCGCAGTGACTTGCTGTCGGCTATACGCATGGGTGTGTGTTCTTGAATTTTTCTAGCTTTTTTAAAAATAATTCCCCTTGTACTTCAAATATTTTATATATATATTTAAAAAAACACACACTTTTAGTGATTTCACTGCTGTAACACACCTGTGCAGGTGAAGACCCACACACTGTGAATACAGGAGTGTTTGTGTTTTGCAGTTTTATTTATTTTTTGTTTGTTATGTTGTGTGTGTGTGTGTGTGTGTGTGTGTGTGTGTGTGTTCAGGTATCCAGCTAAAGAAGGTTCAGGACCAGCAGGAGCAGCGAGCGATGAGGGAACATTCAGAAAACGATGTGGCCTCCATCCTGTCCAGACGCATCGCCGTCGAGTACAGCGACTCCGAGGACGAGTCTGACCTGGACGTCAACGAGTGGTCTGACTGAGACTCACACACACACACACACACACACACACACACACACACACACACACACTCAGTAACCAAGCAACACAGTAAAGCATCAAGTCTTACCCAGGTTCCCCAGAAGGGGGCGCCCTGCTGTAAACCTCACAGTGCAATCATTAGAAACTACGTCACTTTTTAAGTGGACAGCTACTGTCTGCTGCGCTGCACAAAGTATTGGCACCCCTGTACCCCTATCCATCAGTGGACAAGGACCAGCGCTGAGCAGCTATGTTTCAGATGGACGACACTCACACAGTCCGTTAGATTATTTATTCTTATTTAGTTATTTATTATCAATTTATTATTTTAATATTATGTTCTGTCTTTCTTCTCGTCCTGCTGCGTAAATAAGACCCCGGATTTAGATTTTCGCCAAATATAGAGTTTTTATTGACATATTTTAATTGATGTAGCATCTTTAGTACAATAATATGCTTCATTTCAGTGATATAAAATATTAAAAACTAGCCACTAAGTGGCACTGTCTGACATGAAATTCTTTAAAAAAACAACAACTCTCCAAATCCTTTTCATATCAACATTTCTAATCATCTGTCACACAGGATTATGATATTATTTTATTTAATCTTAATTATTTTCTTGGGATTTGAAATTATTTACAGTGTAAACAGTCTTTATTGTATGTGTAATCTCAGTTTTGTGTGTGTGTGTGTGTGTGTGTGTGTGAGAGAGAGAGAGAGAGAGAGAGAGAGAGCATCACGACCAAACCTGGCACACAACATTACTGTAATTTTGAGATTAAAACTGATTTATTTAACACTTTAATGACGTTTAATCTTCCTCCGCCCGCATCCAGTCTAAACACCTGCAGCATAAAGACTTTAACAGCCGAGCCATTAACACCGACTCGTTCTGAAGACCCTTTGGGTTTAAGATGGTTGACTCTGAGCTTAAACACTCTCCAATTATCAGCACTCGAGGAAATGAAGGCCGTTAGGTCACTCGGCTGAACGAGTTTCCAGGAGGACACACGCAGAGAAAAGGTGGATAAACGTTAGGAAGAATGGAAAAGGGGTGTGTTTTAAATACACGAAGACAAATCAGTGAGAATTTATTATTTGGTTTATTCATTCAATAAACCAAGTCCGTTTTTTTTTTTTTTTTATCTTTATTGTAGTTTAGTGTCTCAACAAATTTCACTAAATTCGGTAATTTTGTGCCTTTAAAAGCTTTCTCATGAACTGAATATTTAAAATAAATAAATACATTATTAAACTCTTTCTTTTGATTATGGTTATTTCAGGTTCATTTCATTTACACACTATCAGTACAGTTCCTACTGCAAAGCGATTTTATAATTTAACTCTAAACAAACCCGTGGCTGCTTTATAAACTTTAGCTTCATCAGAACAACTATTTTTTTACTATTTTTTCATATAAGCACCCAGGATCTTCTCCTTCACCTCCACAGTAGGATTCAGATCTCTGAAGTCAACATACCGTCAAATATTTCTTTCTTTAAAATATATATATGTATATATATAATATATATTTTGCTTATAATGTTCCACCTTTTAGACTTTAATATGGTCATCCAGACTGTCAGAATTCTGTAGCGACAATAAAGAAATGTTCAAACAAAGCTATTTTGTATTTTAGGTTCAGGAAACAAGCCTCGATGAAACTTTGCACGCTATTAGAAGCTTCATGACGGATCTGAGCTGCTTTTTATAACAATAGGAAAGAAATTCTCAGGCCCAAATATTTATTTATTTAATTGTTTTGAAATGTTTTATATCTTACGACTTTCTTAATAATCATGTGTAATTCTACTATTCAAATCTTAGGTCCAAATATTCACGTATTTGCTTATTTGTTTGTTTGTTTGTTTATTTGTTTGACTGACATTATTGTCAACATTTGACATTATTATTATTATTATTATTTTGTTTTTACATTTGTTTTTGTACAGCTTTAGATTTTAAACATAATCATTTAATTGTAGCTTCATTAGTGGCTGATCCTGATGTCTAATGCTGTAACACACATTTATTTTATTATTTTTTAAAAAGTTTAGGATTTTCTTGCTATGCATCACAGACCACTGGAGGTCTCCGGACCCCACTGACGGTTTTTTTTGCGGAAATCCCAGAACGTTCTGCACCATCCCAGAACGTTCTCACCATGTTCTAGTCGATCAGTTCCACGATGAAGAAGCTTTTGTTTTCTCTCTTTTCATTTTAAGAATCTGGAGTCAAGTGTGCTCGCGCTTCGAGTGCTGTTCGGTGACGAACGTTTTAACCAACACCAACACACTAATCTAATCCACTAATCTGATTCATTTACTCGACGTATATCTGGAGAAGATGAAGGCAGGAGACGGAGTGCTGCTGATTTCTCTCAGCTCGAGACGGAGACACAAAAGCCGAGGATTAAAATCTAATAAGGACTCGGAGACACACTCGGGCTCTTTCATGAATGGAAGAAGTTAACGGCGCCGTGTTAGCTCCACACCACAGGGGCACTTGTTTAAAACTAATATCGATTCCAACCGATTAATGGAAGGAGTCTCCAGTGTCAGTGCTTTAGAGGTTACGTTTTCCGACATCTTCAGGACAGAGGGGTTTACGTTTCTTTGCGGTTTTTCTTTTGCGAGTCTGGTGAGGGAAGGACTGTTTATAGCTGCTATAACGAAAGCGAGAACAGGAACTAACTCCTTTCACAAAATATTAAATGTACTAACTATAAACGGATAAATGTTGTTCTAAGTTAAAAAAAAACAAACAAAACAACAAGTTGTAATATTTGCCAAATCGCTGTAGAATAAGACACTGCAGGCTAACACACTTGGTGATGTGCTGTTACTGGAAAATAAACACCTTTAGGGTGGTAACATTAACTCCGCTTCATCACACAATCATTATTCTGCTAAAAGCAGCTGTACATGTTGTAGGACTCACAGTCTTATAAATACTCTTTCATAGCTGGAGATGAGTGAATGACAAACTCAAAAACACAATCTGGTGAGCGGATGTTTCTGTACGCTGTTTATTTACTGGCTCTCTCACACACACACACACACACACACACACACACACACTGCACCTGGTCGTCTGTCTGGCTTCTTTCACATTCTTTCTCACACTCGGCTCCTGTTGTTTCCAAGAAATGTAAATTGATTTTTTAGTGGAATTAAAAAACTCAGGCCACATCGAGTGCTGGTGTTGCCCCTCTCCCCTTCCCCTTCCCCACCCCCTAAGGGTTGTTTTCTTTTTTTTTTATTGTACACACACACACACACACACAGACGGAGAGCTCGGAAAGTTTCCCATCGTGATCTCCTACAGGCTCGGAGCTGTTTGTGCTGCTGGTTTAAGTGGTGCACGCAGCCATGCTAAGATTATTAAATCACTGTTTTACCACTCGACTTAATCCTCAGCCTATACAAAAGTAAACCATAAAGCGGCAGGGAGGGGGTGAGAGAGAGAGAGAGAGTCTGAGTGTGTGTGTGTGTGTGTGTGTGTGTGTGTGTGTGTGTGTGTGTGTGTGTGTGTGTGTGTGTGTGTGAGAGGAGGAGGGCAAGATTATCGAGGGTAAACTCTTGACAGATCTTTTCTGATGGCTGGTTTTCCCACCGTTTCCAGATCTGAGTTCTCCTGAATTCCCACAGGTGTGTACAGACAAATTCTAACAGGTGTGTGTGTGTGTGTGTGTGTGTGTGTGTGTGTGTGTGTGTGTGTGTGTGATGATTGTTCTCCGTCTCTGCAATGTCTGAACTCTCTGCACCAATCCCAAGGTTCTTGTGTAGAACTGGAAGGCACTCATTTCCAGAGATCACATTTTATATTTTTGCTCTTTTTGTAATACAATCAGTGATCTTTAAAAACTCAACATGGAAAGTTCCAGAAATTAAAAAAAAAAAAAATAATAATAATAATAATAATTTTTTAAAAAGAGTCTGGATTTCTGTCATGAGTTAAGAGCCAGAACCCTGATCTACAATATCGACATTGTCTCATTGTCTTAGAGAGGTTATCTTTATGCTAATTGAATTTATTTCATGTAGTCGGTCAGTTAAGGCAAGTTTTGTTCTCTGATGTTTCCTTCTTTACAAAGTGACACTGAATTTCCTGAAGAGGAAAGAGATGAAGCTGTGACTGTTTCACATCGTTTCCTTCACGTTTATAGATATCGGTGTGTCATACAGAGTCAGAAAACGCATCAACAACTCTGCCTGAGACGCCGAACGAGCTGACCGAGGGGACGCCGCTGTGGGAGGAGTTACACATGGACATTCATGCTAAACTGGTAGCCATAAACCTCCATTTTACTTGTTAGCTAAAGTATATTAGGTTTGTAGTTCCAGTGATGAACTAGAAAAGCGACTAGACACTCTGTGGCTTTGAGATCGAACTCGGGTGCGTTTGGGATTCTGAACATTTCTGATAACGCAAACCTTGTGCGCCGAGTGGCGCTCGTTCTTCCCCGTGTGATTTTCCTCAGATCGGGATCGGGATCTAATGGAATGCCACTGACTCATCTGCTGTTTCTTTTTACACGACCACAATAACGTGGCACCGCTTCGGGTTTATGGAGCTGTGCCAAGCAGGGGGGCGGAAAGGGGCGAGTCGGGGTGTCATGCTGGTGTGAAAAAAGCAGACTGAACAAAAACAGGATGGTACGTGCCAAGTGCCAATTGTCTCCTCGTTAATAGGCATCAAAATGGCAACTTGTGTTGGCATCTGTGTTATCATACAGGTGAACACGCTCCTGGGAAAGGGAGTGTTTCTTTTCTCAGCTTCTCCGAGGAGAGACGGCGTGGCCGCTTTGTCATCCCCGTCCTAACCGGATTAGTCGTGCCAGTGCGATCCCGGTTTTCACACCGCTGTCTACTTCCCATCTCATTTTAATGGGATTAACCCAGCTCCTGTGGTCCGGGGACACGTCGAAGGATGGCAAGGGAGCACCAACGGGCAGAGGATAGAGTGTCCCTTAAAGGATAGTGTGCTTGGTTGGATTGAGACGATGCAACAATGCAAAAAAAATGCAATTTTTTAACAAATCAAACCGATTTTCGGCGTCTCATCCATCCAGTCGTGTTATAAAGAGCTTTATAAACTGACACCTAATATAAATAAAATCCATACACACTAAAATGCACTCTCAAACACACATTAATCTGAAAAAAAAGCCGTTCTAGTACTGTTCTGGATAAGTGAAAGATTTATTTTATTTATTTATTTATTTTCAATAAACTCTGAAGTATGATTCTCATGTCATCTGCAGAAATCCAAGATGGTGGAACTTTTTGCGATGGAGATTTCTGTAGCTAGTTTATTTCCATGCTTGACTGTTTGACTTTTTTGTTGTTTGTTGTTGTTGTTGTTGTTGTTTTAAATAGTACACATAAGTGATGCTGGAAAGTGTCGTGCGGAAATAAACATCACTCCATTTCCTATCACTTTCAGGTTTCGTTGTGGATGGAAAATGTTTTCTAAACACGGAAATATAATGTTCGTCGTTTGCCTGATTAGGCTACACATTTGGACAAGGCGAACTCAAATGACTCGAATCACCGAAGAGACTCGTACATTTTCAAAACTGTGTGTTCAAATCCCGGAAATGACGCTACTGAACCCTTAAAGCAAAAGTTATGAGATCAGTTCTGCTTTTTTATGAAATTCTTGATGTGTAAATGTTTCTCATTTGTATTTTTGACTCAAGCGTTTGATCTAGTGCGCGATGCTAAACCGTTATCCGTAAGCTTGCGTTACTTGTTAGCCTCGTAGCTCCAGTGCAAAAGTGAAATTGCAAGCTTCAAACATTGAAGATGTCTCAGACGATCGTCTTAGATTTGGGGGGGAAAGATAGATGTCTTTTTTTTTTTTCTTTCCAAAACAACTGAAACTTGCCCATTGATCTCTAGTCTTTATTTCCCCCTCAGAGACACTCCAGATAACCTGTTTAACCTTTTTGTGTGTGTGTGTGTGTGTAATTGTTTATTACTCAGATTTCATCTCTACATGAGCTCCATGTTGTCTTTACTACAGCATTACAGTAGAACATGGAGGGAACTCCTCCACCTCCTGCTGAGTCCCACATTGGGTAAAACTCCATCTCACGTGAGCTCACAACACTGGCACAGAGGATTAGAGACACTGATTAAGACAGTGGCACCCCAGTGTTTGTGTGTGTGTGTGTGTGTTTATTCAGGATGAGAAGATGGCACAGTGGGAGAAGATGGTGTCTGGGGAACACAGAGGGATGTTTATAAGGGAGGGTCCAGTGTGAAAGCAGGTGTCTGTCTACAGTGAATGAAACCAGGCACATTTATCCATTTATTTATTTGTGTGTCTCTCACTTTCAGACACATTCTAGAGGATGTGTGTGTGCATGTCTTTACTCAGTGGCTAGACTGGCGTAAGCGTCTGTGTGGATGTATATATGAGGTGAATGTTATTTAGTGAACTTCGAACCATTAAGACCATCTGTGAAGCAAAAAAAAAATATACAAAAACATACAACCTAAAAAGGTTATGTATTGTAGATATGTGGGGAAAAGTGCACTGGGTGGCTGGATTTATTTAGCAACTGATTTAAAAAAAAAAGTTTTAAAAAGATACATATTTGTTTTAACATTGTTGTGTAAGATGTTATAATAATGCACAAGAAACCGTGAAATGTTAACCAAAATGTGAAAATGATTAAATAGCATAATTTTTTTTTAGCGTTTACACGTTGAGAAAAGATCTGGGCATATTTTTTGGACACCCCCACCCATTTCCTCAAATGGTACTTTCCAAGTGACGTAAAGACGTAACACAACATGGCGCCATAGTATCCCCGGTCTGTCTTCTACGCGGACACAATTTTCTTGTTAATCATGAGGGAAATTAATAAAAAATCTTCCATAATGTTTATCTGCTCTTTTCCCGACTGCCCGGCGTCGTACGATAAAGAGTGGAAGCTTGAGGCGCATCTGTGTAAACACACCGGAGTGGTGAGTGTTGATAGCTGATGACATGGCTAACTAGCTAAACGCGATATTTTTCTCTCCTCATGTTTTGATAAATCCCGCCTCCTGTACTACTCACTGATTGGGCAGCAGGTGCGTGTCTGTTAAGTCTCCTAACCAATCATAGCACGAGCTCTACGAAGGAGGCGGGATTTGTCAAGAGAACGCCAATCTCAGCGTAGGATTATTATATGAAAGTATATATATATTTTTTACTATGTAAACATTTTTTATCACAGTATTTATTTAAAGTATCTATGATTTATATTTGTGTATATATATATCCTATGTTTTACAGTTTTTAAATATTAATATTTTAATCCCCTCTCAGTTTTCTAACCCCACCCCCCACCCAACAATTCAGCCCATTTTTAATTAATTAAATCAGAAAATAAGGTTTTTTTTTGTACATCTGGGGGATCTCAATGTTTGACATGTGATCTATACAACTTTCCAAACCACACACAAATGATACTAGTCATAAATGTTTGATGATATATAATATTATTCATATATTTTTAATTAAATTGACATTTTATTGTTGGTAATACTCATTTCCATTTAAATTTAAAGGTCTACTTTGCCAAATCTTTTATAAAAACGAATTATCCACATGTCATGCACGTGATCTCGGTCAAATAATAATGAAAATGTTTAAAGAATGAATAGAATACACACAATATGGTAATTACAGTACATTTTAGAAAGGAAATCTGTGTGTTTGTGTGTGTGTTTGTGTGTGTGCATAAATTACGAATATTAATGATTCGTTTAGCCAAATACAGGAGCTTCCAGATTATTAGATCTGGGCAGGTAAAATCAACTGGTTAGATTATATTCTGTCAACAAACGTAATTTTAATGTGATTTTTAACGTTGGAGGCTCTAAAGTTAACCGTCTGCTGTTGTTTTCCTTCCTGTTGTTTTTGTGTTTGTTTATGAAGGTCATAACAATGCTGTAATCTGTGTTGCAGAGGCCGTTCAGGTGCGAGTACGCTGGATGCGGCAAATCGTTCTGCACTAAATCTCATCTCGCTCGTCATGAGCTCACTCACACCAAAGAGAAACCCTTCAGGTGAGCGTTAAACACCTGAGCACTTTATGTGTAGATTTAAGACGGTTAAATCTCATTTCGCTCGTTATAATGCTGTGGGTTTTTCTCTCCCCACCCCCCACCCCCCACCCACCGACCAGCTGCGGTGAGGACGGATGCACGGGAAGTTTCACCACGAAGTTTAACTTGAGGAAACACATTTCACGCAAACACAAACAGGAAGCCAAGCTGTACACCGTGAGTCACCGTGGTTTATGTTTTTTAACCCGAGTGTAGTTTTAGCATTTTAACGTTTCTGTGATTTGTCTTTTGGAAACCAAAACAAAAGCGTAGCCTCATAATTCAGTCAGATTAACAACAAATATCGTGTAGTGAACAATAAATTTAATTAAAACGGTGATGTTTAAAAGAATGTTGGGACCCTTAATCGGAAATCTATATAATACTGTAAAAAATATATATTACATTTTCGTCTGGAGATACTATTTACCTTTCCTCTAATGAAAATCATTAAAAAATTATTATTGAATGAATATTTTCAAGTTGTAGTTTATTATTTATTTACTTATTTTATTATTTATTGTTTATTATTATCAAAGTTATATCACTGGCACCCCTAAATATTATAGAATATGAATTACAGGGGTGCCGATAATTTTGAAATGAGTGTTTTACAGAAAAAAATATGCACTAATTAATTTAAATGTTTTATGTTTTGAGGAAAAAAACATTAGTTTTAAATAAAACTATTCAACATCCCCATATGTGTTATTTCCCATCAAAGGTGCCGTTAATTATGATCTACTTTTTAACAATATTCAAATATGTTCATGTTGTAATATTGTATTACGTAAATATAAGTATGATGATAATAGCTATAACGTATAGATATGATATAAGGTCTGTGTATTTTCTTCTTTATTCAGTGTTTGTTTGAGGGATGTGGCAAAAGCTTCAAGAAGAACAACCTGCTGAAGACTCACGAAAGCACACACACACTCCAGCTCCCGTACGAGTAAGCACGGCTCGCTCTCTTTCTTTTTTTTCGACTTTTGTTCCCAAATTAAGGGAGGAGTTCGGTGAAAACTCATCACGTTCTCATTCTCACTTCACAGGTGACCTTGTTACGCTCCGTAATTATAGTTTTTTTACTTAATAGCAGTGACATTCGTGCGCCGTAGTTCAAGTTCAGAGTAAATCGGTCCCTCCGGGGTTTTACGAGCGCAGAAATGAACGCAAAATCGAGCAAACTCCAGGATATTCGGAGGAGTTTTTTGCAATTTTTCAGAATCACCGCAGGTTTGGGCCGAGACGCGTCACGTGACATCATCACGACGCGCGTTCAGCCAAAGCCCTCTTCGATTCATGTGCGTCAAACATGAGTACGGCTAAAAGGTCTCATTTACCTACAAACATCACTGAGAAAAACGGTGCGAAACAATTTTGTGCAACTGCGATTTTGCCAATTCAAGTAGTTTTCCGGGAAAAAGGCACAAAAAACTCAGCAAATTGCACCACAAATTAAAAAAATCAAGTGTTTCTGGTCGCAACAATCACAAAAATCCTGTACGGACTGATAATAGTAGATTTTACTTTGATTTACGCTACAATACAGTGGGAGGCGGGGCTTAGATGGGGGCGGAGTCATACCAAATTGCACTAAAAACTAAACAGTTTCTGATTGTCTGATGATGGCCGTTTAAATTTATAGAATACCGTAAGTGAAGCCTTTTCTGTCCCCCTCAGTTATTTTATTGTGTGTAAATATGCTTCATTGCTTCTTTATAAACGTTTCTTTTTCCAGATGTACGTACGAGGGCTGCGACAGACGCTTTGCGAATCCCAGCAAAAGAAAGCGTCATGAGAAGGTGCATAAAGGTGATCGACTGGTTATCTTCCATTAAATATTGTATTTATTGCAATAAATCACACGATTCCCTTCCTTTCATATTAAATTAAAACAATACATTTCCCAGAATAGTGATGAATAATCATAATTTCAATATTAGGCAAAATTATTTTATCTAGCCCTTTTAACTTTTCACCTGTATGTTTACTGAGTCATGGAAATAAATGTAAGTAAATGAATATATACATGTATTATATGAATAAATAAATATATGTAAAAAAAAAAAAAAGTAATAATTATAGAAATGAATCATTTTAGGAGCATAGAGTATTTTTTATTTTTAGGTGTGATTGCTTGGTAGCATAATAAAACAATATGTACACTAATAATAATAATAATGTTAATAGAATAATAATTATATACACTGGTATAGTAGGTGATTTTTTTATATCGTTTATTTAAATGGATTTTATTTATAGTGAAATTGCATGCAGTGTTAAAAGTGAAAAGAGACTTAATTTATTATTTTGTTCAGATTTCGTGTTTTTCTTGAACGGTTTGTTGTTGTTGTGAACGTGAGCAGGTTACACGTGTCCGGCTGAGGATTGCACATTCGTTGCGAAGAACTGGACTGAACTTACCAAGCACAGGAAAGAACATAAAGGTCAAATAAAAATATAAAAACAGTAAACAAACAAAAAAAAACAAATCTAGGTTTAATTCAGTGATTAAAGTGGTTTTGTGTGTGTGTGTGTGTGTGTGTGTGTGTGTGTGTGTGTGTGCGTGCAGTGAGAGTGCAGTGTGACGAGTGTAAGAAGACGTTCAGGGATCAGTGGTTCCTGAAGCAGCACCAGCGCGTTCACTCTGAAGCTCGGCTCGTGTTTCTGTGTCCGAGAGACGGATGCCAGCGTTCCTACACCACCGCCTTCAACCTGCAGAGCCACATCCTGTCCTTCCACGAGCAGGAGCGAGCGTTCAGCTGCACCGAGCCCGGCTGCACCAAGACCTTCTCCATGAAGGTATTATTATTATTATTATTATTATTATTATTAATAATGACTTTTTTATACTGCTGCAAATAAAATTTAAAAAAGTAAACACGTAATTAATTAGTTAATTAACCAATTAACACGTATTTAGGAAAACTACAAGTTTTTGGAAAAAATAAATCACAGTCCGTCCTTCAAAAAAAAAAAAATCATATCATGATACTTGAAGATATACTGATATACAGGTTTGCGAACAAACCTTTGCCAAAAAAAAACCCTTTGATGATGTATATAATGTCTATAAAACTTATTTAGTTTTATAGTATATAGTAACAGTGCAAATGCGAAAAAAAGGAAAAATCAGTACAACAGTATTGAGTACTAAATCAAACTGCTTCCAGTCAGTTTGTAATTAAATGTATTTTTTAAATATTATTATATATATATTTAATATATTCTATATTATATCGTCATATCTCCCGGCACTACTTCGAATACATTACATATATCCAAGTTAACAATAAATAAAACAGACAAAATATAAAACTATAAAACTGTTAGATGTGATAATGTGTGTGTGTGTGTGTATATATATATATATATATATATATATATATATATATATATATATATATAAACACAGTTTATTTATATATATATATATATGTGTGTGTGTGTGTGTGTGTGTTATATATATATATATATATATATATATATATATATATATATATATATATATATATATATATATATATATAATGTGTGTGTATATATTATTACTACTACACATTATTACTAATAATATTATTTATAATTTACAAATTACTGTTCGTACGAACAAAATGTATTCGTAGCAGTTATTGTAATATATTACATTATTAAAATATGCACCAATACCCTTTTTTTTGTTTTTAGATGCAGCTCGTTTCTAATTTAGAGATTAGAATTGAGATTGTTTATCTATTTATATTTTGTTTTCTGGCTCTGCTAGACATTTGTAAATCTTTCTTATTTTAATTTTAGCCGTTACTTTACAGTTAAAACGCATCAAAACCTCACTGCACTGAAAGTCTTAAAGAAGAGAGTCAAGTTTTATTTATTTTAAAAAGGTGTACCAATTTTTTATTTTTTTTTGGTAATGATGATTAAAAAGTTTTTGTTTTTTTTTATGTTTAAACAGCAAAGTTTACAGCGTCACTCTGTGGTTCACGACCCCGAGAGAAAGAAACAGGTAATGACTGATTACATTTTTTCCTCCCAGAAGTTTGCATTTCACATGATGATGTAATGCTGCGTTCACGCTAGCAAGCAGCAGGTGATCATTTATCTCCTATGTGATGTAGCGACATGGAGCTGTGACTCCAGAAACAATTTAACAGCATTGTTTAGGTGGAATTTTGTTTATTGTACAAAATGTAAATTAGTTATGACACAATAAGGCAGTAAATAACAATGATTGGCTCCAGTAGATTTCTCTGACTGACCTCAGTTACATCCCATTAAGCTGTGTTCAGACATGTCGAAAAAAATATATATACCTGAGGGTTCATCTTTTGGGTTTTATCATTTTTAAAATAGATTTTTCTAGGTTTTTGGTGTAGGTTATACATGAACCAGTAAACTTTAACCTTCTTAAATTTCTTGACTAAAGTTCATAGGCCACGCCCATAACAGACAAACCTAATGCAATTGATTGCTTGTTACTGTGAACACAGGCCACAGCATTAGCACTGACTATTTGCTGACTCCAAGATAGAGCTGAAACGTGTGGGGTTTTTTTTTTCAGAGGAAACCCCGTCCAACACGATCACTGGCGTCTCTTCTGAGTGGCTACAAAACGGCAAAAAAACGCCCATCAGACACCCCGGACCTCGGTGAATCTCCAAACTCTGTGACCAGCCAATCAGAAACGTCCAAATGAGACAGCAATCAGGCAGTGATCTCATCAGAACCTGTCAAGGATGATGTAACAAACCTGGCCATGTCTGATGGTGCTGGAACCGTCCAATCGGAGCCAGCGACGTCTGAAAGTTCTGTTGTTCTCATATTAGAGCCAATTGTGTTGGTGGAGTCCAACAGATAGTTGGACTCAATCAGAAACCAATAAATATGATAATATAGCAGAAATCAGCCTCTCAGAATCTGTAAATATAGTCTCTGTCTAATCAGAATTCAATAAACATCTTGAGATACAGTTGCAATCAAAAATTATTCAACCCTCATTGCAAATCAGGTTTATTGTCAAAGTTTACAGACTTTCAGCTGTTTGCGATGAACAAATCAAACAAAAGCAATTGAAATAGTTCAACACAACGAAAGCTTCAAGTGGTTTCCCCGAATTCATTGAAAATGCAACTTATAATGACTTCTCCAGTCTCAAAATTATTCAACCCCCTGAATAGAATCCCTCACAACAGCACAAATATGCGAAACAGGTGTTGTCTCAAGCACACTTGATGCAACTAATCAAGGGCTTCATTAGTTGCACCAGGTGAGCTTGAGCTGGAACACATGAAATACCTGAACTGGCTAGGGGCAGAAAATACATGAAATACCTGGACGGGGCAGAAAAAGGAAGCCACCAATGGCTGCAGATTTCTGAGAAGGCAGGTTGTGAAAAACCATTGTGTGACTGCAGAAGACCTGCAGCAAGACTTGGTGGCAACAGGCACTGAGGTTTCAGTGAGCACAGTATGGCGCGAAATAAATGCAGAAGGTTTCCATTCCAGAACTCCAAGATGTACACCACTACTGACCCAAAAGCACGAGAAAAGTCGGCTGAAAATCAAATAAATAAGCCCCAGAAGTTTTGGGATTCTGTTCTGTGGAGCGATGAAACAAAAATTGAACTTTTCGGCACGATAGATCAGGTATGTCTGGAGAAAGAAGAATGAAAAAAGAACACTCTGTCCACAGTCAAGCATGGTGGTGGCTCGGTGATGCTCTGGGGCTGCTTTGTATCCTCTGGCACTGGAAACCTGCAGCGTGTGGAAGGAAAGATGGATTCATTGAAGTATCATGAAATCCTAGGAGAAAACCTCATGCCGTCTGTGAGAAAGCTGAAGCTTGGGCGTCATTGGACCTTCCAACAGGACAATGATCCCAAGCATACCTCAAATTCCACCAAGGCTTGGTTGCAGAAGAAGTCCTGGAAGATTCTACAGGGCCATCACAGTCACCTGACTTTTGAACCCCATAGAAAATCTCTGGTGGGATTTGAAGAAGGCGGTTGCAGCACACAAACCCAAGAATATTACTGAACTGGAGGCCATTGCTCATGAGGAATGGGCTAAGATTCCTCAGGAACGCTGCCAGAAGCTGGTGTCCGGCTATGCATCTCGTTTGCAGCAGGTCATAACATCAAAAGGGTGCTCTACTAAGTACTAAAGATGCTTGCCGTGAAGGGGTTGAATAATTTTGAGACTGGAGAAGTCATTATAAGTTGCATTTTCAGTTGAATTTGGGGAAACCACTTGAGGTATTCGTTGTGTTGAACTATTTCAATTGCTTTTGTTTGATCTGTTCACTGACCAGTCAGATCTCAGTGTATATCGTCCAATCAGATGCCAGTAAAGTAAAAATAGTTTGTATTTGTATCCCTTCAGCTTCCATCCTGATCTCAATAACGTTTGTATAAATGGACTGTTTTTGTCATATTCATCGATGCCACCCGAGTATGTGCGCAAATCTGTTTTATTGTCATCACATCACTGCTGCTGCGAGTCTCTGTCCCACTCTGATGGAGAGCCAGGTGGTTCCTGTTTCTCCGGGTTTGGTTTGTGGGTGTTGGATGGAGTCTGTGCTGTGGGTCGCGTCCCCTGCGCCTGCAGCTCTTTAGCGGACGGAGGACGCAGGACACAGCTGGCCGCTCGACCCTCACGGATGAGTTTGGGTTTGTTGACGAAGCCGAGCGGCGCCGTTATTCTCCCGACCATCTCGTCCAGAATCGAGTCCTGTGACCAAGAAGAGAGATGATCAGCTGAGCGTGTGCTGACTTTAGACTTTCACATCACGGATTACACCTTTACCTGTAGCTAGCTAGCAGACTGAACTAACTAGCTCACTACACGATTTCAGAAGTTACACATACAGACATTTTGCCTTTGTGCTTTAAGGTTTTGATTGTGTTCGTTTTATAACGTGTTATTTCAAGGAGAGACGCTTAATAATAATTATTACAAACTCCTCAGAGATAATGATCTGTACGCTTCATCCTGAGTCCTGTTGGAGCTTAAAATGGTAAAAAAGTGGTTCATAAATAAAACATTTACCGTAAATACTAACCACATTTCCATAAAAGTTGGGATTTTTTCTGAAATTCAATAAAAACAAAAATCTTTGATTTGTCAAGTCTCTTGAAACTTTAACTGACAAAAGTACAAAGAAAAGATATTCATTGTTTTCACTGACCAACTTAATTGTATTTTATAAATATGAACAAATTTAGAATTTTAGAAACCAGACTGTTATAAGTGAAAGGTGCAAAAGCCAGCATCTGTGATGGTATGGGGGTGCATCAGTGCCCACGGGATGGGGGACTCGCATATGTGTGAAGGTACCATTGACGCGGAGATGTACATTGGGATTTTAGAAAGACATATGCTGCCATCAAGGCAAAGTCTTTTCCCAGGTTTTTCCATGGTTATTTCACCAGGACGATGCCAGGCCTCATTCTGCACGTGCTACAACAGCATGGCTTCGTAGACACAGAGTGCGTGTGCTTGACTGGTCTGCCAGCAGTCCAGATCTGTCTCCTATGGCGCATCATGAAGAGGAGAATCAGACAATGGAGACCAAGGACTGTTGAGCAGCTGAAGTCTTGTATCAAGCAAGAACGAGCAAAAATTCCACTTGCAAAGCTGCAACAATTAGTCTCCTCAGATCCCAAACCATTAAAAAATGTCATTAAAAGGAAGGGTGATGTAACACAGCGGTAAACATGCCTCTGTCCCAACTTTTTTTTGACTGTGTTGAAGCCATCAAAAAAAAAAAGTTGGTCAGTGAAAACACTGAATATCTTTTCTTTATACTTTTGTCAGTTAATTAAAGTTTCAAGAGACTTGACAAATCACAGATTTTTTTTTTATTGCATTTTAGAAAAAATCCCAACTCGAAATGGGGTTAGTACTTATCCTTATCTACTAACTGTGTCCTAAATAACAGCATGAATGGGTTTGTTTTCAGCCTGTTCTTTTTTTTAAAATGATTATCATGATGATGAACTAATCATGATTAGTTGTCAGTATTAATGGAGGTCAGTGTATGAGGTTTTATTAATAAAGCTGTAATAAGTACATAACGCTGTGATAAGGATGGTCAGTGTGTGAGATTACCAACGCCTGCTCGCTCTGGTCCCGTCTCGGCTTCAGCGTCAGTCTCACATGGTGCTTTTTCTCCAGCCAGCTCGTTACTTGTTTCAGTTTTGTGTCAAGGTCATGTGGAGCGATATCAGAGGACAGAGTCAGGTCCTTCACCTGGACTACACCTGCAGGAGGGAACACACTCGCACGGTAAAGTCCAATATCACCAATGCTTCTCTGTGCCTGTCAGTGTTAGTGAAGGAGGTGTGGCCTTTGTGTCGGTCAGTCCTATTAAGGAAGGCCTCAGTCAGTCAGTCTACTAGTCTTGTCATTCCCATGAAAGAAGGCATGGCCTGTGTACCTGTCAGTAAAGTAGGTGTGGCCTCTACACTTGTCAGTCGTAATGAAGGGAGACATGTATCTCTGCAGCCTGGAGCCAGCTCCAAAGAGGTGGTACAGCTCGATTCTACTGGCTATCTTCCCTAACCTTAACCCCACCCACTTGCAGTGTAAGTCCCTCCCTCTCGCTGGTCTCCACCACTTGCGGTATGGTGGTACGTTCAAGTCATGTCGGAAAGATCGTATTTATGAGTCTAACGCAAATGAACGCCACCACAAAGACGTATTTACGAGTGGGAAACCTGGGGTTTCCTCTGAGCCCCGAGTTTCTGAGTTGAGGGCGTGTCAGTAAGAAAACACGGTGGAATCAATGGATGCAACGTCTGTAGTTGACGGTAAACTTGTTGAAAGCTAATTGGCTGCACAAAATACTATAGCATTGTACAATTATGATATAATATGTAACGATAAAGTTTACAGTGTCTTCATAAATTTATTTAAAAACATAAAAAACAACAACACACACCTGATGCGCATTCTTTGTTCTTCATTTTCTAGAAGTAGAATTTAGAAACCTTGCTGTATTTTTTTGTAGGTAATTAAGGAAAGGTACACGCGCCATCTTGCTCCGACCAAAGTGACTTGAATGCACCTGATGTCGTAATTACGACTTCCCAACTCGTAAAAACGAACTTCCCAGGAGGACTTGAATGCACAGTGGGGTCCCTCTGACTGTAACTCCTAGTGAAGAAGACATGGACTCTGTGCCTGTCAGTCCCAGAAACCTGTCTAAACTGTCATTAAATATATTTCTGTTACATCAGCATCAGTTGTTAGAGTATGGGAATGATACACATGTCCTACAGCACTCACCTGTCGCCTTGGTTTTCTGTTTCTCCCGCAGTTTCATCTGCTCCTCGTGAATCTGTTTCCCGCTCATGAGCCGGTACACCGGCGGCTCGGCGTGCTCGTTCACAGGCACCAGCTTCAGCCCTTTTTCATCCATGAGCCTCAAGGCGTCGGCCCGGTGCATGGTCCCCAGGTTCTCGCCCTCCTCGTCCAGCAGGAGCAGGTGGCGTTGGTGGATCTTCCTGCCCACGCTGCTGATGGTGGTTCGAGCTTTCGGGTCCTGTTTCTTCTTCTTCTTCTTCTCCTGTGGTTCATCCTCGGCGGTGTCTCCATCGTCACCCGCTACGGTGGAGAACAGTGTCCACTGCTGGAGCTTTATGCCCAGGTAACCCCATGTGGTTCTGTTAGACTGGGGTTTATACAGAAGGAGGAGTGTCACTGGGTTTGTCGTGGCACATGAGGCTCTCGCTGCACGGCTCAGAGCCAACCTCAGACAACCTAAAGACATTCTGTGGAAGAGAACAAGACACATATATCTGTTTTTTAGAGTAAAGGTGGGAAGAAAATCTTAAAATGAATCAAATCTGGAAAATTATCACTTGCTAGTATAAAAACATGCTAAAAAGCAGATAGAAAAAAACAAGAACAGTAAAATAATTAATTTAATTAATTAAATAATTTATGCTATTAACATTGCTATGGATAAAAATCCCTACATTCCCAACCTACTCTCAAGGTAATAAACGAAATCCCTGACTGTTCACGCTGTTTTAAAGCGCCCTGCTGGAGTCTGACTGTCAAAACACAAAGTATAACGTTGTTCAAGTCGCTGATTTACTGACGTGAGAGTCAAAAAAATCCGCACAAAGTGTTAATTCGCTACTAATTCTATTAAAAAATGACCAAACTGAAAAACACAAACCTCTTCCCTGCAAAATAAAACGGCCTTGAGACATGAACCTTCTCGTTAGGGGGAGATTTTGCCCATCGGCGCGTGTTGATGACGTAGCGTCATGGCGTTCGTGTATTTCCGCTGCTGTGTCTGTAGTTCTCTCAACAGATTAACAACTACAAATACTACTAACTACAAATCAGTCGCTTTCAATGGACCAATAAGAAAAATATTAACGCTGGAAAAAAGAGGCTCTTATTATACAACTATAGTTGTTATTATATCGACTTACTAGTGGAGTATTTATTTATAAATATATATATTTTGAATTAATTAATTTTGTATCCCTATTTAAATAGCTAATTTTATTATATCTAAAAATGTGGAAATCACTTCACCTTTATTATTATTATTATTATTATTATTATTATTATTATTAGTAGTAGTAGTAGTAGTAGTATTCTGTCATGTTCATTTATTATATATTTATTTATTTAAAAAATACCTAAATCCCAAATATTCTTCTTCTTCTTCTTCTTCTTCTTCTTCTTATTATTATTATTATTATTATTATTATTATTATGACTATTATTATTATTATTTCTAAATGCTATTCCATTTTAACAAACATGAATGTTGCTTCAGAGTCTGTTTTTTTCCCCCTCATGGAGCTGAAAATAAAAAGCACAACCTGCTAAAGAAATACATTTAAACTCAAATCTTTTCAATTTAGGAACAATCAGAACCATAATGACATAAAAGGAACGTTGGGCTGAATATAAAACCGGCGTGGATGGGTTTTAGAGAAGCCGCTCAGCTGTACCTAACTCGAGTTGACACAGTTTGACCCAAACCATGTGGCTCTGTGGCCTACTTTGCCCCACCCCCTTTATTAAAAAAAAACAAAAAACAAACAAAAAAACCCCAGAACATTTCTGTGGAGGTCTCCTGCTGCGTAATGCACTGACATGTATCAAAATTATAACATTATTAATAATCCTATAATATAACTTGCTGCTTTGATCCTGAATTATTCCCAAAGGGTCTCAAAAGGGAACATGGCCTTTTCTTCTATAAAGACCCCTTTATCTGCTTAGTGTGTTTAGCTGAGGCTTAGTGATGAACAAAAAAAAAAAAAAAAAAAAGCTCACTACTGCACAAAAGTGCTTTTGAGCGTCTGTGTGAGGAAGCCACCCTTAAAGGCTTGGAGTCGGAGGCGACGATGTGTTTTGTTGTTTGCTTTCTTTTTAATGTTTACCACTGGAGTTTATATTGACCCTGGCTGGCGCGTAGCCCACTCCTTCACAAAGCACATCTCCTTTTCCCTAGATTCCATAATTAAGCAATAATAAAGGGTTTAAAATATGTTTCAGGCTTTAGAGGGCGAGGCAGTGTGAGCGACCTCAGGCATTGCTTCTATAGAAACAGTAAATCTAGAGATTTTACCCTCAGATGAGCAGCAATGGATTAATTTGTTTAATGCTGACAGATACAAAGAGACCCTAATCTGCGCTTTCTTCTGTGGCCTTTACCCAGAAGGCTACAGAGACACAGCTATGTTTCTCAGTTTCTCTGTCACCTGCCTGTCTACAGGTGCCTCCGACAGCCCCCCCCCCCCCCCCCCACCAGAACAGGAAAAGGCAGGGGTCAAAGGTCGCAGCGCAGCGCAGCGAGTCGCCATGTGAACAGAAAGAGAAAAAGAAATTTAATTCCAGAATGAGTAAAAAAAAAAAACCTCATCAGTCACCTTTTCTCCTAACAAACAAGTATGCTTTACTCAATTAAAAGTAAAGCTTAATATACATATAATAAGAGAAAGCAATGCAATACATCGCATCTCATCTTATCGTATCTCCTGTCCGCATGAGAGTGAAAACTTTTTTGCAGGGGTGCCATGATATCTCAGTCCCAATGCACATCTCTAGATCAAAATATTTTGTCTTGTACCTGGGTGTTAAATACATCTGGCCTGTACACAACCTCAAGCGCATGATTCAAGACAATTAAATTATATAAAATTAACATTAGTATCGTATCTCTGAAACAACTTTTATACAATTTTTTCCCCCCATATGCTGTCATTTAGGTATATAACACTCTGGGGAGGCACATATGAAAAGCTTTAAAACACAAATTTTGAGGTTAGGCGATGATAATGATGACACACACACACACACACACACACACACACACACACACACACACACACACACACACACTTAATATACTGTAAATTCAGGTAAAATGGGACAGTTTCATTTAGTAACATTTATTTTCTGCCTTGATAAATTAAATTCAAAACGTTTCTGAGCCATACTACTTGACAGAAGCAACATGACATAATTCATGTGACATCATACGTGGGGTGTGGCCATCATCAAACAGGAAGTTCAGCCTGAAAACCTGAGGTAGCAAAAATGACACATGCTTTAGGTAGTGTTTTGATAAGGTTAACAAGATTCATATATTCCTTATATTAATGATGCATATATACATAAGATTTACTACTGCGACAAAATAAGTATAATGTTAGTTCCGATCATGTACAGATATTTATAATTTAATCATTTTCATGCTGTCCCAAATTACCAAACATGGTTCATGTTAAATGGGGCCTCCTTAAAATACAGTACATGGAGAATAGAAAAGTGAAGGGATCTAATGGATGCAGGAAACACTCACAAATACTGTTAAATAATGTATTTAACTGCATTAAACAGTGTTTTTATGAAACGTCTTAATAAGCAGGGGAATAAAGTAGACTGGGAAAGATAGAACATTATTCAGGCGTACTATTTAGTACACTATATGGTCAAAAGTTCATGGACACCTGACCATCACATATACCAACACATGTGGTTCTTCTGTTGCTACAAAGTGTGAAGCACATAATTGTATTGAATGTCTAGGAACTAAGAGGCCCAAACACAGTTCCAGCATGACGACGCCCATGTGCACAAAGCGAGCTCCATGAAGACATGGTGTGTTAAGGCTGGAAGAAGTTGGAAGAATTCGAATGTCCTGCACAGAGCCCTGACCTCAACCCCACTGAACACCTTTGGAATGAACTGGAACCGGAGGCTCCTCACATCAACATCAGCACCTGACCTCAACCTCACTAATGCTCTTGTAGCTGAATGAACACAAATGCCCACAGCCACGCTACCAAAATCTAGTGGAAAGCCTTCCCAGAAGAGTGGAGCTTATTGTAATAGTAAAAAGGGGAATAAATCTGGAATGGGATGTTCAACAAACACATATAAGATATATGATATTCAGGTGTCCGTGTACGACTTTTTGATCAGAAGTCCAACATTTTAACCACTGAGCTAACACTGCAATGTCATTGAGAATGAAAGTAAAAGCCCAAATTAGTGAATATGTAATTAAAATGTCTTTCAGTCAGTTTTGACAAAAGCCATGCTTCTTTTGGATTGGATTTTTCCTTCAGTTATCATGAGGATGATTTCAGAAATGTGTGTGTGTGTGTGTGACTTTGATTTATTATAGCAAGGATACATGCACAAAAACAAAAACTGTCCCAATACATCTGAACATGTATTTTAAAAACAGTCTCTCAATAACCTTTATATAAAGAGATACAGTTTGCAATACAAGCCTCGCTGTGAAGCTTCTCTATTCTTTTCTTTCTGTTTTCCCCCCCTTTTATCCTGTTTAGCTTGTGTGCTACAGACGTGGGAGGCCATTACACTGACAATGATACGCAGCTAAAGTGCGTAATGACAGAGCTCGAGCCCATTCATTACAGCGCGAGGCGCGAGACCTTGGTCAGGATGCGCGCGAGGGGGTCATGATCCGCGTAAATAAAAACGCCATTTAAACTTTTTTTTGTTTTGTTCTGTTTTTAGGACAAAAAGACCAAAAAAAAAAAAAAAAAAGCGCACCGTTTGTTTGGAGCAGGTGGATGATTGTACACGGTTGACTGATCGCGATGAAGAGAGAGAGAGAGTGTGAGAGATGCGCGCGCGGAAAGAGCATTCAGTTCGCGCGAGCTTCCTCAGTGCGGTTGCTAATTAGCGCGAGGACACTGTTCTGTTTCGCGCGGGCACCCCGCCGACCTGACAGGAAAGAAAAAGCTAAGCTAATCTAACCTACCACACGATAAATCACACTGCTTTCTTTTTAAAAGACACTGACTGACAGCTCCAAACATTTCCCCCCTTTTTCCCTTTCCCCGCACAGTTCATCTTTTTAAAAATCTGTTTGTAAAGACATTTCTTCTTCTTTGTGAGACAGTGAATCAGCCGTTAGCTTGACTGACAGCTGCTAGTTCATTAGAACACAGCTTGTCTAAAAAAAAAATTAAAAAAAATATATATCTGTTTATTTTGTATAAAAATATAGAAATCGCCTAAATTTTAAAATGTACATCAGAAACATTTGATCAATTTGTTCTGTGAGTGAAGTGAGGTAAGTGGCTGAGGTAAGTTTATAGTTTACAGTCGTCCAAATCCCTTCCCAGCCTTACAGTAATACATTTATTTTACTAAATTAAGTTTTCATTGTTGAATTAGTACATATAATGTCGAATTACACTGTTTAATCAACTCCTAAACAGTGATTATTTGTGTCCAGCTGGACTTGTGTCATTCAAGTCAGTCATTATCTGCTGTACTGTAGGTATTGAAGTTCAGTATATTTACATTTCTGCACATATTTCCAATATTTCCATAAAACAAACAAGTTTAACACCAAATAAAATCTGATGTATTTCATATTCTGGTTACAGGAAGTAACACCGGAAGACATGAAACACTGAAAGTTGAACTTTGAGGTATGGAAATTGTTCAGTAATTTGAAAATTAATTTTCCATTGAATGTCAACTTGTGAAATTAATTACACGTTTCATGAAATAATGAGTTTAATGATATAATTTAATATAGTTTTTTTCTACATGACATAAGGAGAACTAATATTACCTGTAGGTTGGTGATTTGGGTAACTTTACTTAGTTAGCGAAAAACTTTTGCGTCAACTTTTGGCTTCCGTCTGTGACCCGTAGCTCTCTGGTGGAGAGCCATAACTGATCACCTGGTTCATAGTTGGGTGTCTCTCCTCGGCATCTGTCTGCAAATTTTTTGGTGACTTGGGCTGCATGCTTTAGGTGTTGGCCTTGTTCCCACACCTGCTCACTCTGCTGGAACCAAAACTTTAGGGAGTTTTGGGTTTACTCGGCCCAAGGGAGGAATTGTGCCCAGTCCTCCTGATTGTCGGCACAGAAAGCCTGTAGAAAGCACCCAGTCTCCTGGTTAGCCCTTTCAGTTTGGCTGTTAGCTTGGGGGTGGTAGCCTGACATCAGGCTTACCAAGATGCCCAGTTTTTCCATGAAACCCCTCCACACTTGGGATGTGAACTGGACCCTCTGGTCACTCACTCACTATGTCTTCCAGGATGCCAAAGTACCGAAACACATGATCAAACACAGGTTCTGCCTTTTTGAAGGCTGATGGCAGTCCAGGTAGAGGAATCAGGCATAGGGATTTGGAAAACCGGTGCATGATCAGCATCTGTGGCCACTAGTATTTGCCTTGCAGTTGTTCTATGCATTCTGTGTGTCTTGTGAGTGCCAGGGTGTCCCATGGCCAAGGAGGCGCTGGGTACATGCGGGAGAGGGAGTCTCCTTTGGTGTTTTTGGATCCTGGGCAGTAGGAGAGGGTGAAGTCGAAGCGGGTAAAGAAAAACACCCAGAGTACCTGACGAGAATTCAATCTCTTGGCAAATGGTGAATGAGGAGAGCCCCCTCCAGCCATTGACACCATACTTCCAGGGCAAGTTTTACTGTGAGGAACTACCGATTGCCGATGTCATAGTTTCAGCAGGGGACAGCTTCTTAGAAAAGAAGGCTGCTGGGTGGAGCTTGGGCTTCTCCCCTGAACGCTGTGAGAGGACGGCCCCAACACCGGTTTTTGATGCATCAACCTCGACTATGAAGGGCTTCGTAGGGTAAAGGCTTTCTTGAGTTGGGAAAAAGCTTGATCTGCTGAGGGGCTCCACTGCAACTTCTTGATCCCCTAGGGCAGTATATGGGGATGCTATGCTGCTGAAGCCTTCTACGAAGCACCAATAGAAATTGGCAAAGCCCAAAAAACGTTGTAATTCCTTAACTGTGGTAAAACTGACAGGACTCACTGTGATGGAGCGAGGTTTGAAGGCTGCTGTGGGCTGTGGAACCTTGGCGGAGGGTTGTGAGGAGCACTGCGCACTCTGGTGTTGAGGACTGCCACAGTCGAAACATAAATCCACTCATTTTATGACGCCGTTGGCTTTCCACATCGCCAAGCTTTTAAGTTGCATGGGTTCTGTGGCCTGGATTTCGGGAACTGGAATGACAGTCGCATTCACAACTCAACGGTTCTTGAACAAAGTGTCAAGACGAATGGACATGTTGATCAATGAGTCAAGGGTTACCTGGTCATCGCGGCAAGCCAGTTCGAGGAGTAGGTCCTCATTTAGCCCTTGAAGATAGGCGACCTTGAGAGCTGTCTTGTTACAGCCGCTATCTGGAGCCAAAATGTGGACATTGAGAGCATATTCTGTAGCACTCTGGGTACCTTGTTTAGGTGCAAGGAGTCGCTCTCCAGTCTCTTTGCCCTCAGGAGAATGGTCAAACACTCGTTGGAAAAGCCGTAGGAAGCTGTCACAGGAGACGGTGTCCTCTCCCCCTTGGTTCCAGGCTTCCGTCTGTGGTGACTGGGTGTAGTAGTCCATGTTTGTAGGCTGTGCAGTATTCTGGGAATTGTAGTTGAACGCTGACTCAGTCGTAGGAATGACACTTAGATTTTCAACTTTCTAATCAAATACAGCACTGGTGAGGCAGATAACAACATATTACTATTATGTAATTATTTTTCAGATGATGAATGCTCTGTTCAAACAGGCAGCTCAGGTCCAGATTTTATGCAGTGTGAATGGAAAGAATCTGATTTTCTGATTGGATTAAAGTCAGACAGCAGCCTGGATGTGGTATATGGTATCAAATATTTTGACTGAAAATTCACTTCATGGAAATGCTGCTCAGTTTGAGCCAACAAGTCAGATTTCATGTGGGGTTTTTTGGGTGCACTGTGCTTCTGAACTTCAAAAATTTGCAACAATATGAACAAAAATGTAGGTACAAGTCCAAGAAGGAGCTCTTTAAACTGTAGGACCTGACATCAACAACAAGGCTGCATATAAGTCATATAGGAATAACCGTAGTTTTTGCCAACTTTTCATGGTTGTACTTTTAATTTAAAATAGCAGTTTATTTTGCCCCTAGGTGTGTGTGCGTGTGTTGGTGCCCTCTGACAGACTGGCATCACATCCAGAGTGTATTCCTGCCTCATTCCCTGTATTCCCAGGATAGATTCCGAATCCACCGTGACCCTAACCAGGATTAGGCCTTTCTCTTTATAACGTTTGTCGTGTTAGTCGTCTAGATTCTGTTTTTACCCCCTTTCTTAACTCTGTCCTTCCCGAATGAAAATTCCATCAATTCTTTTTCTTGAGCATCAACACACTGTATTTGTGGGACAAAAGCCCCACACACTGCGCTCTGCACACTCTCAGTGACACACATCGTCACTTTATCACTTCAGCATGCCTCTAACTGTTTTTAATCCAAATAAAATCAAGGCTAATGTTTCATTACCATATATTTTGCACATAACGACCCTTGTTTCGTAGGCAGGCGCGATTTTTTTTGTATTAACGTAATTAGCGGGGTCCGTCAGGGTCTAATTGGGCCCGTGGCATGATGGGAAACAGCGCGGAGGTGTCGCGCAGGGGCAGGTGGCAGGCGCAGAGGCGGATAATTACGGGATGAATTTCACTTTAATACACGGCGAGCTGCGCGTGGAAATGCAGATAGCGGAGCTTTCTGCCTAATGGCTTCTGCCTCTGCAGCCACTTGAGAGAGGGAATGATCTGAAAGAGTGTTTAATTAACACATGCACTATGATCCAGAGTGTGTGTGTGTGTGTGTGTGTAACATTGGGGAATAGAGAGAGAGAGAGAGAGAGAGAGAGAGAAGAGTGGGTAGTTGCAAAGGGAGGGTGATGTAGAGGAAATGTGAAAATGGGGGAATGAGAGAGAGCGAGAGAGAGAGAAAGTGGAGATAGAGAGATGGAGAGAGAGATGGACAGCTTTGGGGTGAAGGGTAGAAAGGTGAGCCGAAACAAAACATTTCCTGAATGTGTAATTCTGTATGCAAACACATGGTTTGTTGGACCCACTAGCAGTTAACGGAGCTGTTCAACATTAACCAGAATGTTCTCTTATCACACTGTCTCTGTGTTATGTAAGGAATAAAATGCAACGCAGTATGCTGTTATAGAAAACTAATCAACTCCAGGGTTGATTATATTGTTATAACAACACGCCTTGAAGTGTTTTATTCCTCTTATAGCACAACAATTTGTCAGTGATTACAATTTTAAATTTTATTAAGAATTGACATAATTAACATGAAGTTAATAAAACAAAAAGCAAAAAAGCAATAAGACTCCTTTGTCTTGAAGTTTTTGAAAGTTACAGCTTTACCTCTGACTGTTACAAAGTGCTGACACTGGAATAACATTGATTATCTCATTACGGTGGCACCTGTCAAGGGGTGGGATATATAAGTCAGCAAGTGGGTCGGCAGGGCTTGTGCGTCGCTTACCTGGGGAAGAGATGGCACCAGGATGCACTATGGGAAGAAGGTGAGCCAGCGGAGGCAGTGTGATGCTCTGAGCGATGTTCTGCTGGGAAACCTTGGGTCCTGACATTCATTTGGATGTTACTTTGACTCGTACCACCTACCTAAACATTGTTACAGACGAAGTACACCCCTTCATGGCAACGGTATTCCCTAATGGCAGTGGCCTCTTTCAGCAGGATAATGCGCCCTGCCACACTGCAAAAATTGTTTAGGAATGGTTTGAGGAGCACGATAAAGGGTTCAAGGTGTTGACTTGGCCTCCAAATTCCCCAGATCTCAACCCGATCGAGCATCTGTTGGATGTGCCGGACAAACAAGTCCGATCGGTCCGATAGGTATATGTCCTGTGCAATTTCTATTTTCCGAGCCGACCGATTACAACATTATTTTCTGCTAGTAGTCAGCCTGTGTGGCTAGTTCATGCATCATTTTGGAGCCTGATAACTTTAAGGCAGATGGTATGAATTAAAGAAGTAGTTGTCTACTCTAAACTAGTCTTTAACGAGATGTAATTTAAGTTTAATTTAATTTGAGTGAGATTGTAAACTGAAAGACCAATATTTCTACATGAAAAATTGAACTAACTGACGCTGCACCAGAGTTGTAACGATGTATATTGTTGTGCTGTGTATCATTTGCTCACTGGGGTCTGGGGTGTAGCTGTGGTTTTGTGATTGGTTTTTTGACCATATGTATGTGTGTGTATCCTCTCCATATGTGCTGTGCGTGTGTAATGGAGTATTGTGTTTGAGTGAGCAGGTATGTGTAGCTCTGTAGAACACTTCTCTCTCTCTCTCTCTCTCTCTCTCTCCCTCCCTCCCACCATCTCTCTCTCTCTCTCTCTCTCTCTCTCTCACTCTCTCTCTCTCTCTCTCGCTCTCTCTCCACTCTACCGGAGCTAAAAGCCCTGGAACGGGCCGCTAATTGCCCAATTAGGCCTCTCTGCGCGCCTCCGCGGCTCGGCTCGCTCCATAATTGGGCTGAAAGCAAACGAACGGCCGGCAGACAAACAAGCTACTAGAAAATAATTACTTGGAGTGTTTCTTTTCAGTTGCTGTACAGCGGATTTCATTATGGTGAATGGCCCACTAAAGCCCGCTCGAAACGCCGCTAGTTGTCATTTTCATGGCGACTTGATAATGACATTAATTTGTCTTAATGGCTGGTTCTATTGTTATAAATAGGAAAATGAGGCGAAATTGTCTTGCCGTGGCGAGCACAAGAGGACTCCAGCGCGCTCCCACCGGGCATCAAGAGATAAATTGGTGTGCTTGTCAAATTTCCAATAATTTGTTATGTGGACTACGAGTAATGCCAGTGCCATTAACGCTCATTTCGCCCCAAATTCATTACTGCCCTCCTTTGCTTTTTTTTTTTTTGACGTCTCTAATACACGCAGTCCATTCCTCTCGGCTTTGAGTGGCTGTACGAGGACCAAAACTCGTCGTCCTACCAGTGAGTTCAGAAACACACATTATGCATGCTTGTACACTGATGCAAAACACACACACACATATTATAATATGAATTCTGACACAGGCACACGAGCACACACATCCGCAGGTGCTCATTTGTTCGTCCATTTGCACAGGTCACTGCACACCTGATTCAGAGGTGAAGTTAAAGGTACAACAAGTCCAACAAAAAAAAAAAAATCTAACATACAGAGTATTCTCCTTTTCTCAAATGCAATTACATTTTATATTGGCACCCCAATTACATTTTTAGTACACCTGGGTGACTAGGAACAGGAAATTGTTCAGCCATGACTTCCTGTTTCACAGGGATATAAATATGAGGTAACACACAGGACAAATTCCCTTAGTCATTCATAACAATGGGTAAGACCAAGGAATATAGCTGTGATGTGCGGCAAAAGGTTGTTGAGCTTCACAAAATGGGAAGTGGCTATAAGAAAATAGCACAAGCATTAAAAAATGCCCATTTCCACCATCAGGGCAATAATTAAGAAGTTCCAGTCAACTGGAAATGTTATGAATCAACCTGGAATTGGACGCGTGTCTATATCGTCTCAACGCACTGTGAAGAGGATGGTTGGAGTGGCCAAAAAATCTCCAAGGATCACAGCTGGAGAACTGCAGAAGTTAGTTGCGTCTTGGGGTCAGAAAGTCTCCAAAACTACAATCCGAAGTCACCTACATCACCACAAGTTGTTTGGAAGGGTTTCAAGAAAAAAGCCTCTACTCTCATCCAAAAACAAACTCAAGTGTCTTCAGTTTGCCAGACACTACTGGAACTTCAAATGGGATCGGGTTCTATGGTCAGATGAAACTAAAATAGAGCTTTTTGGCAGTAAACACCAGA
This sequence comes from Cranoglanis bouderius, assembly GCA_023630585.1. NCBI lineage: Eukaryota > Metazoa > Chordata > Actinopteri > Siluriformes > Cranoglanididae > Cranoglanis > Cranoglanis bouderius. The sequence continues at coordinate 16,864,123 of CM042565.1, read as the reverse complement.
GGTGGTTTTGGTGCACACAGAGAGGTAGCCAAATGGAAAAGTACCTCATGCCCACGGTTAAATATGGTGGTGGCTCTTTAATGTTTTGGGCTGTTTTTCTGCCAGAGGACCTGGACATTTTGTTAGGATACATGGCATCATGGACTCTATCAAATACCAACAGATGTTAAATGAAAACCTGACTGCCTCTGCCAGAAAGCTTCAAATGGGCCGTGGTCGGATCTTCCAGCAGGACAATGATCCAAAACATGCATCAAAATCAACACAGAAATGGTTTACTGACCACAAAATCAAGGTCCTGCCCTGGCCATCCCAGTCCCCTGACCTGAAACCCATAGAAAACTTGTGGGGTGAACTGAAGAGAAGAGTCCACCAGCGTGGACCTCAAAATTTGAAGGATCTGGAGAGATTCTGTATGGAGGAATGGTCTCAGATCCCTTGCCATGTATTCTCCAACCTCATCAGGCATTATAGGAGAAGACTCAGAGCTGTTATCTTGGCAAAGTATTGACTAAAAGGGTGCAATAATTGTTGCACGAATACATTTAAAAAAGATATATATATATATATATATATATATATATATATATATATATATATATATATATATATAATAAACCTGTGTTGTGTTTGCAATTGTTTGATATCCATGAGAGCAGCGTATTTTTGTGAATTCTTTGAACAAATGATCAAAAGGTTAAACAATATTTCATAGCCTTCTTTGCTCATATTTACCACGGGTGCCAATATTAGTGGAGGGCTCTGTAAATGCTCAAGTTTAGTTTATAGATTTATAGCTTATAGACACAAGTCTTAACACAGTGCTATTTTGTGTGAGATAGACGTCCATTACTTTAGTTTGAAAATTTTCACACCCATCCTCCCTGAGCTGATCGACTACATGTTTGGTTAAAGAGGGACGTTGTGATTTTCCACTGAACTACTCTTTTAAACTGACCTTAAACATTTTTTAACATAAGAGGGTGAGTCAAATGAAAACCTTATTTTTTTCCATTGTTTATTGCAAACAGGTGTCACAAAAGTAGCAGTAAAAGGAGCTATTGAGAACAATGGACCTGTAGTTAATTTTTTTTTTACTTTCAGAACTACAAATTTACTACACTGTTTCTCTAATATATGTCACACTTTTAAGGATTTAAGGTTGTCTTTTGACTCACCCTTATATTAAAACTAAAATAAGAACCAAAAGCTGATTTTGGGATCAGTCCCACAGTAGAAAGGTGAACCTTTAGTGTCCAAACTTCTGCAGCTTCTTCTCTGAAGTGTCGATAGGGGGCAGCACTTCAACAGTTTCAGCACTCACTTTCATCCAGTTGTGTGTATAAAACACACGCGCACACACACACACACACACACACACACACACACACACACACACACACACACGGAGCATAAAAATCAGTTTAATGCATTTAGTTAGAGAGCATTTTATCTAACCTCTAATTCATTATTATTAATAAACATTGGATATTAAACTCCTCTGTTCTCAGTAAAGAGCTATAAAATGACACCAGGTCTCTCAAACCATTAAGGCTTGTTAGCTCATGACTGTTAAATGTAGTACAGGGATGCTATGAAAGACAGTGTCACTGATTTCTCCTTAGGAAATTCAGTTTAATAGTATAGATAAGCCTTATAGCCAGTTTATAGTTAAAAAGCTTTTTTTTTTTTTTTGTGCTTTATAAATGTATGTTAGATGTGTATAATATATTGAAAAGCAGCTGTACTGGTTGAAACTGCTGGGGGAAAAATTGCTTCCTTCTTTTTTTCTTCTTTTTAATTATTATTATAGGTTTGGAATATATAAATGATATAAACAGTTTTCTATGTGATAATTGTCTGATTATTACAGTTTACAAGGCCATGTTACATTTTAACTCAAAATGTAAACTTAAATGTGTAAATATGGATTTTTTAAAACTGTTTAGCTAAAAAATGATGCCATGTAAAGCAACTATGCGAAAATATGTGTTAGCTAGATTAGCATTACTGCTGTTCCTTTAGGGTATTTGGAAATAATATTGATCAGTAATTATTGATCCATATTGTCATACAATCAAAAATTCTTTTGATCCTTAACAGATGTTTTAAAAAAAAAAAAAAAAACACAAAAAACCTCCTGATGTTTTGTTGTTGCGCTGACGAATGAGACGTATCACCTGTCTTGAGTTTGCTTTACATGGCTCTTTTTTTCTTGAATATGCATAATGCAAATATCTAAGCAGTCAAGTATGCACATCCATTTGTTTATGTTAATTTACGCTCCTACACCTGAATCCTGCGTACAAAAAGAACTCAAATATAGTCACTTTTAGCATGTTTCTCCTCAAGAAGAATGAGCTAAAAAATAATTTTCTAGTCATTTCCTGTAGTATTTTTTAATCTCCGTGCCAAAAACCGTAATCACCGCGTTATCAATGCAACATGCAAAACATAACATGTTTCCATGAGCTGTTTAATTGGTCTAATTGCACCGCCATTGAATCTTAATGCGGATCGTAATAGTGCTAATTATCTAATTAACTGCCTGTTCATTATGCGCCGTAGGAGTGGGAGCCAGCAGCGGTGGAACCCAGCCGGCACCGAGAGCGACCTCGGAACAATACAGCAGCGTGGAGAGCAGATGGGAGGTAGTGTTTTTTAGCCCAGCGGCTTTTTAAAATATAGCCAAGAGTCATGTAATTAAATTCAGCTGGAATGTGGAGCGAGACTCCAATGGGAAGTTCGGTGCATTAAAAATGGCCAGAAATAAACAGAATCACTCGGAGACAAGGATTAACAGCCAAAAAAAATTAAAATCTAGTCCATCAGCTGCAGTTAATGTTTTTAGTTAATTTAAATTAACGTCGCTAACGAGTAATGGAAGCTCATCACCTTCTTCAACACACACTGTCTCAGAAATATTTTTTTACTGAATTAATGAAAGCACGAATAAATAAAAAAAATGTGAATGAAATGTTATTAGAACGATATTATAAGCCAAATCACTTCTAATATACAATCTCAGCCTTTAAACTTTAAGCCACGCCTCCTTTCTGAGTCTGACACCAAACACATTTAGTGCACTTAAAATATACTTAAAATATATATATTTATATATATATATATATATATATATATATATATATATATATATATATATATATATATATATATATATATATATTATTTGTTATTTTCATCAGCCTCGCAGTTCAAAATTAAATAAACTGATTTCACACGTCAAACATTTCCCAACTGATCGACTACATTTGGAGCAAACAGGACATAATGGACTTTTTTTTTCCCTTTAATCAGTGTATTTATTAATTTATATATTCAGTATCGTGAAAATAAATAACTTTCAAAATTTAAAATCTTCAGCTTTATAGCGTTTGTTAGCACTTAGTCTTGAATCTGGGCTTTCCCAAGTGACACTACAGTCAAACATCATTATTCAATAAAATAAAATATGATGAAAGTCCTTAATTAAAAAGTGCTTAATTAACAAATTAATAATTTTTTCTACTTAGAGTGGAAACTTTGTTTATGTCAAATGCAAACAATATTCAAAAAACAGCCTCATTAAAACAAAAAAAGTCCAGAATCATGATCAGTGAAAGTAATTTATTCATTTATCTGTTTATACATTCATTTATTAATGTTTATTTATTTATTTTTAAAATAAAAAATTACTTTACATTTTTTCAGCTTTCCGAATTAGTTACTGATTGGTGCAAACAGCTTTGAACAACTTGTGAGTTTTTAAGACCAAAGGTCATGACTATATGAGATAAAAGACCAGGACTTAAGAAAAGACTTAAACTTGTACTTTATAGTATATATATAAAAAACCCATTTGGGTTTAACATTTTGGGTTATAAAAAATACAATGAGAATTGTAGTGTTGTTTGAAGAAAAAAACAACAACAAACAGGTCCGATCTCAAGTATGGTTTAAGTATTCATTAATTTATGTATGTATGTATGTATCTATTTATTTATTTATTTATTTTCTGTCATGAAACTGATTTAAATAGATTGTTTTCTGTTAGAATTAAGTCTTTTATGCAGTCAGATTAAAACCAATCGTAATGATTATGTAAATTTACTCGATTTCCACACTTTTCACTGAAACTTCATTTAAATTGGACACATTACCAAAACCTCTCTGCTTTACTCTCTGCTCTCATAAAACATGTAGGACATTTTTACCGTGATTGCTCTGGCAAAAGCCATGACCACTTGACTCACCATGATTTGACGTAAGATTATTAATACAAACTGCGTAGAACTAAATGTAATGTAATTACAAGTTAAAATTTTTTTAAATTATTTTTGAAGGCTATATAATAAGCTCACAGCCTGGAAATGGCAAGCGCATGACGATCGCTAAAAGGTTTAACATTTCTCAGTTACCATACAATAATGCTTAATAATTTTTTTTGCATGCAAAAATATACTTTTAATTACCAACCTGAAATTAATTTTAAACATCACCCTATATATTTTCCGTTTTCACTTTCTTACTGTACTGTTTTATTCCTTATTTGTTCTCGCGCCTTCTTTCATTGTTAGAAGTTCTGTCAGGTGTTTAGATCTTTTCTCTTTAAAAGGAAAAAAATAAACTAATATCCATGTTCTGCTATGTTTCCCACCTGAGAAAGCAAAGTAAAGCAAAGCAGCCGGTTCTTAAAATTGAGCTGCATATTTAAAAAAAAATAAAAATAATAATAATAATAATAATAATTTTGAATGCAGACATTGGGTTTTGGGGGGCGGAGTTATGGTGCTATTGTGTTTTACTCGGTCATGCTGGAATTACGGTAATTTACGAGAGACACAAGCAGAAGGTACAACCTGAGTAATAGAAGTGATATGAGAAGAACTGCTAAAGAAGATTCTGCTCAGAGCTGTTCATCTCGTCACACATGGAAATCAGTGGTTTCTATGGCAACGCAAACAGCAATTTAACGTCTTACAGGGAGAAAGCTAGCCTTTTTAATGATACACTAAATGCCAGTAATTAAACTGTGACATTTTAGACTCCTGATTATTTTAACGGGTCGTATTCGTGGATGAGTTTGTTCATAATGTGAAATTTTAGAGTTATATGTTAAACTCCCACATAAGGCATAAATGTTTTTTTCTACGTTGATAGCTTGTATTTACTATAATTACTCCATTACGTGAACACCCTATTAGCAATCGTACCTTTTCTCATGACCTTATTTGTATGAAATCATTTTTTTTTAAAAAATCCAGCCTCATAAGTATTTGTTAAAATTGGTATGAATTCCCCGTGAGATCAGGTTTGACGACGTGAGCACACGAGCTTATACGAGGCAAAGAACTGTCAACATCAACATAATGTCTTATTTAATTTAAATTTTTAGATGAATAAACATTTGTGTGGAATTTCACAGCATGACAGTTAAATAAAGAAAAGTATCTCAGATACAAAAATCGAAACTGTAGAATTTAACCATCACAATGCTTCTACAGGGATACACTGAAAGCGCTGTGTGTGTGTGTGTGTGTGTGTGTGTGTGTGTGTGTGTGTGTGTGTGTGTGTGTGTGTGTGTGTGTGTGTGTACCCGCAGTGACTCAGTGAGTTCAGAGTTTCACTCAGGTGGGAAGGTCTCTCTGATGTTAGCGCCGTGTTGTGTAACTGTTCTCTAATAATAGTTTTTAAACGGCGCTCTCTAAACTTCTCCACACGGACAGAACGAACACACTGTTCAATAAAACTGCATTTTAAAACACTCGCAGCACATTAAAGCAACACTGAGCTGTGATTTATGAGCATTACCCAGCCTGAGGAAACCACTTCATACCAACACAAACGTAGGCTAGGTTACCACATGACAAATCTCACCTTGTTCCCTCTTAGCACCGAATTAAACACTGTGTGTGATGTTGTTATAGTGAAATACAGTATATCACAAAAGTGAGTATACCCCTCACATTTTTGTAAATGTTTTATTATATCTTTTCATGGGACAACACTGAAGAAATGACACTTTGCTACAATGTAAAGTAGTGAGTGTACAGCTTGTATAACAGTGTAAATTTGCTGTCCCCTCAAAATAACTCAACACACAGCCATTAATGTCTAAACCACTGGCAACAAAAGTGAGTACACCCCTAAGTGAAAATGTCCAAATTGGGCCCAAAGTGTCAATATTTTGTGTGGCAAACCATTATTTTCCAGCACTGCCTTAACCCTGTTGGGTATGGAGTTCACCAGAGCTTCACAGGTTGCCACTGGCGTCCTCTTCCACTCCTCCATGACGACATCACAGAGCTGGTGGATGTTAGAGACCTTGCGCTCCTCCACCTTCCGTTTGAGGATGCCCCACAGATGCTCAATAGGGTTTAGGTCTGGAGACATGCTTGGCCAGTCCATCACCTTTACCCTCAGCTTCTTTAGCAAGGCAGTGGTCGTATTGGGGGTGTGTTTGGGGTCGTTATCATGTTGGAATACTGCCCTGCGGCCCAGTTTCTGAAGGGAGGGGATCATGCTCTGCTTCAGTATGTCACAGTACGTCACAGTACACTCCCCAGTGCCGGCAGCACTCATGCAGCCCCAGACCATGACACTCCCACCACCATGCTTGACTGTAGGCAAGACACACTTGTCTTTCTATTCCTCACCTGGTTGCCGCCACACACGCTTGACACCATCTGAACCAAATAAGTTTATCTTGGTCTCATCAGACCACAGGACATGGTTCCAGTAATCCATGTCCTTAGTCTGCTTGTCTTCAGCAAACTGTTTGCGGGCTTTCTTGTGCATCATCTTTAGAAGAGGCTTCCTTCTGGGACGACAGCCATGCAGACCAATTTGATGCAGTGTGCGGCGTATGGTCTGAGCACTGACAGGCTGAACCCCCACCCCTTCAACCTCTGCAGCAATGCTGGCAGCACTCTTATGTCTATTCTGCAAAGCCAACCTCTGGATATGATGCTGAGCACGTGCACTCAACTTGTTTGGTTGACCATGGCGAGGCCTGTTCTGAGTGGAACCTGTCCTGTTAAACCGCTGTATGGTCTTGGCCACCGTGCTGCAGTTCAGTTTCAGGGTGTTGGCAATCTTCTTATAGCCTAGGCCATCTTTATGTAGAGCAACAATTCTGTTTTTCAGATCCTCAGAGAGTTCTTTGCCATGAGGTGCCATGTTGAACTTTCAGTGACCAGTATGAGAGAGTGTGAGAGCAATAACACCAAACTTAACACACCTGCTCCCCATTCACACCTGAGACCTTGTAACACTAACGAGTCACATGATGGCTAATTGGGCCCAATTTGGACATTTTCACTTAGGGGTGTACTCACTTTTGTTGCCAGCGGTTTAGACATTAATGGCTGTGTGTTGAGTTATTTTGAGGGGACAGCAGATTTACACTGTTATACAAGCTGTACACTCACTACTTTACACTGTAGCAAAGTGTCATTTCTTCAGTGTTGTCCCATGAAAAGTTATAATAAAATATTTACAAAAATGTGAGGGGTGTACTCGCTTTTGTGAGATACTGTAATTCGAGTGATGAAGTGGAGATACTCTTACCAACCCGAAGTTGATTATTTTTCTATAGCAGCACGTCCCCAAGTTTTGCAATTTACCGATTATACGATCAAACTATTATAATTGTTTTATTTATTAAAGAACGGCACGTCATACTTTTTATCCCTTTATAGTTAATGTCGTGAAACATGCGTGAGACAAGTTAGTTCCTGCTCTCACTTACGTTATAACTTATGTTATAAACAGTCGTTCCCCTAACCGGCTTCCCTTTTTTTCTCTCTCTGAAAGTTAATAAGACAAAAAAAAAAGCGTAAACTCTGTCATGAAGATGTCGGAAAACTTAAAGTTACAACTTTACCTCTGACTGTTACAAAAAAGGGCTGACACTGGAGACTCCTTCCATGAATGTCAAGGTTTTTAATCGCAGCATCGGCCGTACAGGTCCCTGTGAACGAGCTGTTGCTATAGAAACGATAACTTTACTGTCGATAACGCTACTGTCAGAGCTGCTGTGATAGAAACGTAATCCTTCTGACCAATCAGAATCCAGAATTCTAACAGTGATGTGGTGTTTCATTTGTTTATCTCCAGGGTTCTGATTTATTTATTTTTTTGTGATAGAGTGTTTATCATCCGCTAGTTAATTAGCTAGCACTTGTTATTGCCGGAAAAGGAGAGAAAGACAGAGAGACAGACAGAGAGAGAGAGAGAGAGAGAGAGAGAGAGAGAGTGAGGAGTATTATGAGAGCATTAGAAACAATAAAGCAAAGAGCTTTTGTTGGAAATGTCCTGTTTCTCGGGAAACTCTTTTGTAACTCCGCTCTTTATCTGCACTTTTCGGAAAAAAGGTTCCTTAGGGGTTAGTGTTCAGAACCTTCTTTGAAAAGGAAACTTTGTCTGTTACAGGGTTTTACATATAATAAACGCAGAATAAGTCCATGGCTTGCGCAACTGAAGGACTCCGTGAGAAAGGTTCTGTGTAGAGCCGTAAAAGAGAGAACCCTTTCGAGGAACCTTTAATCCGGGGAGAAGAAAAAAATGCAGCATAGTTTAAAGTTTGAAAGACGAAAGTGGTAGCTTAGCGGTTACGATGTTGGACTACTGATCGGAAGGTCATGAGTTCACATCCCACTACTGACAAGCTGCCACTGCTGGGATCTTGAGCAGGACCTTTAACCCTCAACTGCTCAGTTGGATAAATGAGATAAACGTAAGTGGCTCTGGATACGGGTATCACACTCAGGTGTGGACCAGAAAAGGTCCGAGCCCATCTGAGCGAGGTGGTTTTAGTCCGAGTCCAATCCGACTCTAATGTGGATCGATTGAGTGAGAATTCATCCCGAATCGATCAGACACACACGTGTCTCAGGTTGCAATGTTTTTTTTTTTTTTTTTTGTTGACTTTTTTTTGCAAGCTGAGCTGCAAGATACAAACTGAGCCAAAGGACAGAGCTGTAGAGCTGCAGAAATGCTGTGTGTTCTGGAGATATGGACCAATTAAACCAACAAAAACGAGAAATATACAGGCTGGATGTGATACACACAATGTTTTAAACTAAGTATTTACACAATTATAGAATCATTTATTGAGCGTCGCCTCCGTGTTTTTCTTTTATTCCTGCGTGCGCTAATTTAACAAAGGTTTGTTTACTTTTTCCATCAGTGACCAATTAATGAAAGGGTTTTACACACATCTCAGAAACATGCTGAAGTTCTTTCTGGTTCATTTAATTACGTGCAGTGAGAAAATAAACCAAATAGCGAAGGAATCAAAAGTATAAAATTTCTCTCTGATTTAGACTAGTAGGTGTGAAAGCTCCTTTAATCACGTACATCAATCCATACAAATACAAAGCAGAGTCAAAGTGGCCAAGTTTCTCACACACACACACACACACACACACACAGTGTACACAAAGCTTTTTTTGTCTAATTTTGTTTTGTAGCTGCAATTTTACATCCAGGATTTTATTCAATAGAAGAAATTGTGTGTGTGTGCGTGTGTGTGTGTATGTGTGTGTGTCGTATTAGACAATTGCCCCTCCCTTTCCCTCCCTCAACTCCCTCTCTCTCTCTCATCTCCAACCCACAACACACACATACATACAAACAAAAAAAAAAGAAGAAGAAGAAGAGTGAAGGATGGTTGACTTTTATTGGTGCGGCCATAAAAGGACAGGATGAAAGAGGGAGCGGGCCGAAAAGAGAGACAGAAGAGAGAAAGAGGCATTCAGAGGGAGGGGCGGAGGAGTGAAGAACAAGGCCTCATCCATCAGCAGGACGGAGGAGATACATTCCTGCGGAGGACACACTCACTCAGGCGCACAATGAGGCTGGGAGGGGCAGGGAGTCGACACACAACTTTCTTCTCTCTCTCTCTCTCTCTCTCTCTCATTCTGTCATCACGCTCTCTCTCTTTTCTCTCTGTCCATCAATACACACTCCTCGGCCAATTCACCGCTCTCTATGGCCATGACCAATGTCAGTTTCTGACGGTCAAAGCGTGCACGCCAGCAATGAAACGCAGCTTTTTCTTCTCGTGAGGCATTCTCTGTCTCTCTCTCTTTTTTTCTTTTTCTTTGTTTTTTTTTTTTTTTTTCATTTTGGCTTTTTGTGTCATGTTTTGGGCTTAAAATTTCGGTGAACGATGTTGAAACTGACACAGCTTTATAATTACACACATTTTTTTTCTGTCTCAGTCCTGATTTTGCTCTGATTTTTCTCTGATCTCATTCTGTGTTTGTTTATGTGTGTGTGTGTGTGTGTGTGTGTGTGTGTGTGTGTGTGTGTTTATATCTTGTCCCCACAAGGATAGGAATATCTGGCTTTGTGGGAACATTTGGCTGGTCCCCACAGGGAAAGCTGCAGCTTTTATGTACAAAAAGACATTTTTGCTTTTGGTTAGTGAGGTTAAAGTTAGGGTTAAAGTTAGGCGTAGGATAGCATTCATTTTCTGTGTTGATAATTATGTCAGTGGAAGGTCCTCATAAGGATAGTAAGACATGAGTGTGTGTATAACTTGGCCACACCGACTTGTCTTTGGATTTGGATAAACTGATGTATGTGATTAACTGACTGTTCAGCTGTGTGTGTGTGTGTGTGTGTGTGTGTGCAGGGAGCAGGTGATAGCTTTTTGGAGAGCACCCTTTCACACCCCTCTTATTCTGCGCTTGAACAGCGTGAAGAGGTGGGAGAGCTGAGGGGCCTCCACCCGTCTCTTCCAGGGGCTGCACCTGCCCTGCCCGTGTGTGTGTGTGTGTGTGTGTGTGTGTGTGTTTCGAAGGGAGTAGAAATGCTACCCTGTTTGACCTCGAAGAGCATCACTATAAAGGTAAAGCATACATATGTATGCGTTCATCCATCCATCTGTATATAGTGCATACTACATACAGTGTCTTGTAATAGTATACAGTGGTGCTTGAAAGTTTGTGAACCCTTTAGAATTTTCTGTATATCTGCATAAATATGACCTAAAACATCATCAGAAGTCCTAAAAGTAGATAAAGAGAACCCAATTAGACAAAAATATTATACTTGGTCGTTTATTTATTGAGGAAAATGATCCAATATTACATATCTGTGTTTTACTAACCCTAAACGTTAGCGGTAACTGTTGATCGGTCCTGCACATCGGCTTGGAGGAGTTTTAGCCCGTTCCTCAGTACAGAACAGCTTCAACTCTGGGATGTTGGTGGGTTTCCTCACATGAACTGCTCGCTTCAGGTCTTTCCACAACATTTCTATCGGATTAAGGTCAGGACTTTGACTTGGCCATTCCAAAACATTTACTTTATTCTTCTTTAACCGTTCTTTGGTAGAACGACTTGTGAGCTTAGGGTCGTTGTCTTGCTGCATGACCCACTTTCTCTTCAGATTCAGTTCACAGACAGATGTCCTCACATTCTCCTTTAGAATTCGCTGGTATAATTCAGAATTTAATGATCCATCAATGACGGCAAGTCGTCCTGGTCCAGATGCAGCAAAACAGGCCCAAACCACGATACTACCACCACCATGTTTCACAGATGGGATATTATGCTGGATTGCAGTGTTTTCCTTTCTCCAAACATAACGCTTCTCATTTAAACCAGAAAGTTCTATTTTGTTCGCATCCGTCCACAAAACATTTTTCCAATAGCCTTCTGGCTCGTCCACGTGATCTTTAGCAAACTGCAGACAGGCAGCAGTGTTCTTTTTGGAGGGCAGTGGCTTTCTCCTTGCAATCCTGCCATGCACACCATTGTTGTTCAGTGTTCTCCTGATGGTGGACTCATGAACATTAACATTATCTAATGTTAGAGAGAAGTTTAGTTGCTTAGAAATCACCCTGGGTTCCTTTGTGATCTCACGGACTATTACACGTCTCGCTCTTGGAGTGATCTTTGTTGGTCTCCACTCCTGCGGAGGGTAACGATGGTCTTGAATTTCCTCCATTTGTGCACAATCTGTCTGACTGTGGATTGGTGGAGTCCAAACTCTTTGGAGACGGTTTTGTGACCTTTTCCAGCCTGATGAGCTTCAACAACTCTTTTTCTGAGGTCATCAGAAATCTCCTTTGTTCGTGCCGTGATGCACTTCCACAGACACGTGTCGTGAAGATCAGACTCTGATAGATCCCTGTTCTTTAAATAAAACAGGGCGCTCACTCACACCTGATCATCGTCCCATTGATTGAAAACACCTGACTCTAATTTCAACTTCAATTGACTGCTAATCCTAGACGTTCACATACTTTTGCCCTCACAGAGATGTAATGTTGGATCATTTTCCTCAATAAATAAATGACCAAGTATGATATTTGTGTCTCATTTCTTTAATTTGATTCTTTTTATGTACTTTTAGTAAAATCTGATGATGTTTTAGGTCATGTTTATGCAGAAATGTAGAAAATTTTCATGCACCACTGTACATCCATTCATCCATCTATCTGTATATAATGCATACTGCACACACACTACACACTTATTCACACCTAGGGGTAATTTAGTGTAGCTAATCCACCTACTGCCATGTTTTCGGGAGGTGGGTAGAAACCTGGTGGAAACCCACATGGACACAAGACTCCACACAGACCTGAGCTCTGAATGCATTCTCTGCGTTATAGAAGGTTCTCAAGTATTCAGTAAAACTGATTTTATTCTCCCCAAATTAGTCACCTGCCAATTCCCTTCCACCAGCCAGCTCCCCCCTACCAGCCGGGGAGGGTGAACGCTAACACCTGCTTCCTCCGAGATCTTATAGGTCTGCTGCGTCACAGGGTCATGTAACTCACTCAGAGAAAAAGTGCAATCAGTCCTCTTCCACATACAAAAGCTTACAGATGCCTACGATTGGCTGGTGTGTCTGTGATTGACAGCGGGAGAGAGAGAGAGTAAAGCCCCTCCCTTCCAGTTTTGCTTCCTTGGCTCCCAGCCATCGATGGCTGTCGCATCATCAGGATTCGAACTCATGATCTCCTAACGTTGGGGTGAACGCAAAAGTGAATTATTTTAACAGAAATTAATTACAATTAACTTAATCGAACAACTCAATTTGTATGAAAAGTTATTATTCCATTCATATAAAATTGAATGAAATCCAACCACTAAACTGTAGCATTTGCCATAAGACCTTTTAAAAATTTAAATAACTTTCATGGTGTCTATAGAAACTGTTGTGGGTTTGATTCGATGTTTAATGTAGTTAATATATAATTAAAATATACAGAAACCCGAATAATCTAATATCCGGGTGAAAGAAAAAATAGATTTGGAAGGTTTAAATGGAAATGTAAGGAGTAGAACTTTTTCTTACATGGAAATGTATTTGAGGACGACTACAAGAATAAATGCTTAAAATAAATTTATTTTAAAGCATGACAGCGTTCCAACACCGTCGAACCCTGTCTATCACTGCTTCTGTTCCCACTTCATTTTTATTCCAGTGCAGTGTGAAATCACTATTTATTTTGTGCAGCTTTTCAGGAGTAAAGTATACGTGATAAATGCGTGACATTAAACTGGATTAGCTCATGATGGTTATTAAAAGGAAAATACAAAAGTATTGGGTTTTTTTTGTTTTTTTTTTTGCATGTGTTAAGAGTCATCAGTGCACAATGGTACGTTTGTAATTGTCACTTGTGTGTGTTTTTTTTTTTTTTTAACAGTTTCTTTCTCTCTCTGTGGTGTCTGGGTTTGGTTCTTTTTTTTTTTTTTTTTTTTTGTGGTCTTGGCGTGGGAGTGGCACCAGCAGGGCATTCGATTTGTTTAGAAATACCCAGCAGCTCTTGTTTTGTCAGACGGATTGAGTAGAGATGTGACAGCGGACATCAGAGGCGGTTCGGTCCGAGTTAGATTTATTAGCACCATCATAGAGCTGAGGCATTTCGAGCAGACTGTATCGTAAGTGGTGCATCTGGAAAGTGTTTATACGTATACAGCGATGACTTTTTATATAAAGCTGGTTTCTAGGGTGCGTATTTAGGGAAGGGCGGGGGAATTGGGACGCGTCCCGCCGCGTGTCGTCCGTCTCAATAGAGCTGCATCTGCAGGAAGGCTGGGAGCCGCCGTTAATGCCCAGTGACCCGTCCACAAAAACACACCCAACAAATTTTACACCCCGAGCACAGTGCCCTCAGCTGACTGACGTCACACACACACACACACACAAAGAGAGAGAGGGAGAGCGAGTGAGAATGGTCACCCCCGGTCATTAGGACGGAGGAGGGAGAGCGATCGAGAGAGAGAGAGAGAGAGAAGTCAGATGCAAGATTGAATGAGGAAGAGAAAAAAAAAGAAAATCAAACGCAAACTTAAACAAAAGGCAGCCCCAAAACACAAAGCGCTCCATAGAGATTTGGGAAGAAAAGGGGATATTGGGTTATGAAAATGTTTCAGGCCGCTTCTCTTGCACATGCAAATGCCCCCTTTTTCCCTGAGTTTGGGGGGGGGATTTTTTTATTCATCACCCTGCAAGTGTAGTTCTCACTGTGACAACGCTGCCTTTCTTTCGCTTCATGCCAGTACAGTCTCTCACGCCAAACTCGGCCCGCCGCACTGTTATGATGCTAAAGGCTAATGCGGTTAGCGCTTCACTCAGATGCTCTGAATACAAACGGACTCATTAATCTTCATTAATCGCGACCTGGATGTCGACATCGAACAGCTGGAATCCCGGTGGCTAAATGTTTAAATAAGTGGGAATAGATGCGTAATTGATGAAGTGCAAACACACAAACTGCTCTATTATTTCTTACTCTCCGGTGTGTGTGTGTGTGTGTGTGTGTGTGTGTGTGTGTGTGTGTGTGTGTGTGTGTGTGTGTGTGTGTGAAAGAGAGAGAGAGATAGAGAGCGTGTCAGATTTACACTTTATATTTGATAAAGACTAAAAAAAAACGTCCATATTGTCGCAGACAAGATTTCCCATGACAAATAAACCAGGATTTCCTAAAATTTCCTGCGCATCCAATGAGCTGAAAGTAAATTATTAAAAAGATGGCATTACAAATTCGATTAAAATGTTGGTTTTGGTTACAGCTCTCAAAAACGTGTTTGAGTTTGAGAGTTATTAAAGAAGTTATTGAAAAAAGGAAGAAAAAAAATAAGGAAGAGAAAAAGCAACAGAAGAGAAGAAATAACGGAGGGATGAAAGAAAATGGCGGGCATCGTCAACAAAAACAAACGTGCAATTACAGATACGATTTAAAAATATACCGTATATTCGAAGCAGATATGAAGTTAAGTTGAGATAAGTAAAGTTACTGAAAGTTATTAAATAGAGAATAGATGAAAGGAAGATCAAAAGAGAGGAATGATGGAGAGATGTGTGCTCTTAGATAAAAGGGCTGTTGGTATAGTTAAGGGTTCTTAGTCTCCTAAAAGGGGGTTCTAGGGTGGAAATGATTCTGATAAACACTCTGCTATAGGGTTCTACATAGAACCAAAGAACCCTTTAGAGTTCTAGATCTGACTTTTTATAGGAACGTAGGAAAGAAAGCATGGGAATAATACCGGAATAAAATGTGGAAAATAAAGATAAACAATTAGGGAAAATTAGGGAAAGGTATAAGAATTAAAGAATGAAAGAAAGAAAGAATAGAGGAATGTATGGAGGGAAAGACAGAAATATCAAAGAAAAGTAAAGATGGAGGAAAGAAACGCTGAAAGAAGAGAAAGCATTGAAGAATGAAATAGAAAAGAAAAAGTATCTAAGGGAATAAATAAGAAGACGTAGGAAAAATTATTGTATTTTTATTTAAACTCTGTCTTTCTTTGAGGACAAAACAGCACGTTTAGTCTTAGATGTACAAAAGGTTGGTGCTGTTAATTTAATTAAAACTAAACGGATCGGTTTGGCGTGTCTCGCTGGGAGGAGCTCGTTTTTTTGGGGTTTTTTTTTTTGACTGACTTTTTCTCCTCTTTTGAATCGGGGAGTGAAATTGATTCATTAAAGCATCAGACGTCAGACAGCAGGTGCTTCAGGCCCTGTTCTCTTCATCCCTCCCTCTTCCTGTCTTGCGCTTCTCTCCTTTTTATCCCTCTCTCCGCCCCCTCTCGGCCGAGACCGAGACAGCGAAGATGGAGAACAGGACGATACGGAGATGTAGATAAAGGTAAAGACAGAGAGTAGGAGGAAAGAGGAAGGAGAAGAAAGAGATAACACTCTGCCGGGCCGGCTCTCGGCAGGCCGTTTTTTGTGTGTGTGTGTGTGTGTGTGTGTGTGTGTGTGTGTGTGTGTGTGTGTGTGAAAAGTTGGTGAAAATGTGGTCGCATTCTTCCACTTTTGTTGTTAGGGAGTGTGTTGGGGAGTGAAAGAGGAACTGCTTGAGAATGGTCGAACAATAGCCGAGAGGAGCGACACTCTGAACAAACTTGTCAGTAGGGGTACGCTGAAGAGCGCCTCGCTCTAAACACTCTGTCACATTTGTGTACAAACCGCTTGAAAGAGTTTGCTGACCTGCCCGTCTGCTTTTGGGAAAGTTCAAATGCCAAAACGGTGCCTTTTGTGTCGGGGAGAGTTCATTAAATTCATTAGTTTGACCCAGCGTTTTTGAAAGACCAAAAAGTCCACTGAATTGGAAACTAACTTCCATAGAGGGAGGACAAACCCCTTTTGAGACGAACGTCAAAGCTTTTTATGGCGAAATGGGTAGGAAAAGGGCGACTTCTCAATCGTTTCTGTACCATAACCAATGGATTCACATCAAAAGCCAATTCAAGATGCACAATATGATATTAAGCATTCTGAGGCTCATCTATCAGCCGGGCAGACTCACGAGTCCGGACGAGGCTAATGAGCGCTCTGGGCTTTCACTTCGGAGGTTATAAGTCAACTTCAGAGCCGCTCGGTTTTGAAAATAGCTTGAAATTCTTTTGCACAGACCGTAAAGGTTGCAGCTCTCCAGAAGTCAGAGTGACCTTGGCCCAGATTCTGAAGTGCACACTGTTACAAGAGTCTTCACTTTTTTAAACAGAGAGCTCAGTCTTATTGCATTTATACCACAGGATTCTGGATTCTGATTGCTCAGAAGGTGTTGATGGATTTTCCGACAGTAGCGCAGGTTCACATTAATACGCTCTTTCTAATACGTTACCGTTTCTATAGTGACAGCTCATTCGCAGGGACTTGTACGACCGACGCTGAAAAAAAAAAAAACGTTGATACGTTGAGGAGACGTTTATTTACGATTTAAGGAAGGAGTCTCCAGTGTCAGTGCTTTGTAACACTAAAAGCTGGAGTAAAGTTTTCTGACATCTTCAGGACACAGGAGTTTACACTTTTAGGCTCCTTAGTAACATGACAAGCTATGTTTTTTTTTGTTGTTGTTGTTTTTTTTTGGTCTTGCGTATGACGTCATTACGTAGGACGCAAAATGTTAAAAGCAGCGTGTTCAGACAGAGAATAAATAGCTGCGAGTGTTTCATACGTTTTGAGCAATATTATATATCTACGCATTTCTCTGTATAACTGTAATAATAATAATAATAATAATAATACCTCGGCTTCTCTCCTGGCTTTGAGGCTGCGGCGAGTCACTTCCATGTTGGTCCCAGCGGTCCGTCTTTATGTTCCACAGCAATCTGAATTCCTCGTCCAGTATTTATAGAATAGAACTGTAAATCAAGTAAACGAGAACATCCAGTTCACCAACATGAAAAAAAGCCTCTAGATGGTCTCAGTGTGGACCAAGAATGTAGAAAAGAAATTAAATAAATGCTTCTGAACTTCTATTTGCTCATTTCTGATTGGCTTCCAGAACATCTCTAACGCAGATATTGCCAAAAAAAAAAAAAAGTGACTGAAAGGAGAGAATAGGCAGGAACATTAACATGATGTTTTCCCCAAACCCTACCTTATCAGAAATTGAACTAACAAGTTCTAAGTACTTCTCTGTTGACATATGGAAATATGGACGGCCCAGCATAAACCAGTTAATGACTGTAGCTAACAATTTAGCTAGGTAGCTCATAGGCGTGAAACTTTTTATTCAGGCCGTGTAAAGACACAGTGACAGCAGAAAAGAGACAGAACCATCGGG
The DNA here is from genome assembly GCA_023630585.1 of Cranoglanis bouderius. NCBI lineage: Eukaryota > Metazoa > Chordata > Actinopteri > Siluriformes > Cranoglanididae > Cranoglanis > Cranoglanis bouderius. The sequence goes on along the minus strand of CM042565.1, from coordinate 16,846,080 downwards.
AATGTCAACTTTTCTCTTAGATGTGTTGGGAAATTACTAAGAGAAGACTCCATTACACTCAAATTCCATGAGTTCCACCATACTGAGAAACAGCAGCATTGTGCCACAGCTCAGGAACTGAACATTTAAACTTTGGAGGTCATGAATCCAAAAAATAGTGAACAAGTCTGTTTAAACGTAGCATAAAACTAGCATCGAACTAACGATAATCATGTTTGTGTTAACGGTACTACAGCTAAAGATTTTGCTGCAGCTTGGTAGAAACATCTACATATGAACATTACGTAAAAACTTTTTATTTTATTTTATTTTTTTAAAAACACCCAGAAAATTGAAACTTTTTATGCTGAACCTTCTTTTATAATATAAATTGTTAGCTGGGCAAAATAACAGTGTGAGTTGGTGAAAGGAAGGAAGATAACATAAATAAATAAGGCTTCTTTGCTGCTTTCTTTCAGACCTGTTGGTCCAGTCTGGAGCTGTAATGCATATCATCTTTAATGTGAGTCCAAAAGCGTATTTCACACCTCTAACTGACTGTTTTCCAAACTCTAATCCAGTTATATTGAAGCTGTAAAGCACTTAAATCCTTAATACCTCCCCCAACACACACACACACACACACACACACACACTTGATGCTTAATACATCACCAGTTGTGATGGCTGTAACAGTGTCATCTGCCGAGGCTGGTGGCTGTTCAGCGTATGAAAGATAATCAGCACCATTCAGTGTTCATTCTTCTAAAAGAGGGGGAACCTGCAATCTGCGCCGTTGCCCCCGGGGTAGGATTAGGAGGGGGACCCAGCGAAGGCCCCGGTCAAACCGCCGTGTCCGGCCCCAGTGGGACCTTAAATCCCGTTACACAACAGACCTTTCCATAGAGAGCGCACTTCAACCTGTCGCACTGCCATAGAGTCCCGAAGCCATGAATAATTTACACCATACGGAAACCATTGACTCCCAAAAGCGATGAACACAGAGCTCACTTAATTCCATTTTATTAACCGTGTGTGTGTGTGTGTAAGGGTGAGAGAGAGCGAGAGACAGAAACAGACAGACAGAGAGTGAGACAGAAGCAGCTGCAACAGAGTCACAACAACAAAAAATACAGAGGGGTGAAAATTTCTTCTTTTTTTGTCCTTTTCTCAGTCTTTCTCACTGTTTTTCTATCTTCTTGTACATATTTCTTTTTCTTGCTCTCTCTCTCTCTCTCTCTCTCTCCCTCTCTTTCCTTTTCTCTTTCACTTTGTTTATATTTCTTTCTCTTTTTTCTTTTCTCTCTGTCTCTCTCGCCCTCATTTTTTCTAAAATGCAATAAGAACAAAAATCTGTGATTTGTCAAGTCTCTTGAAACTTTATTTAACTGGCAAAAGTACAAAGAAAAGATATTCAGTGTTTTCACTGACCAACTTCATTGTATTTTGTAAATATAAACAAATTTAGAATTTGATGCCTTCAACACAGTCAAAAAAAGTTGGGACAGAGGCATGTTTACCGCTGTGTTACATCACCCTTCCTTTTAATGACACTTTTTAATGGTTTGGGATCTGAGGAGACTAATTGTTGCAGCTTTGCAAGTGGAATTTTTGCTCATTCTTGCTTGATACAAGACTTCAGCTGCTCAACAGTCCTTGGTCGTGACATTGTCTGATTCTCCTCTTCATGAGGACTGCTGGCAGGCCAGTCAAGCACACGCACTCTGTGTCTATGAAGCCATGATGTTGTAGCACGTGCAGAATGAGGCCTGGCATTGTCCTGCTGAAGTAATCATGGACTTCCTGGGAAAAGACGTTGCCTTGATGGCAGCATATGTCTCTCTAAAATCCCAATATACGCCTCCACGTCAATGGTACCTTCACACATATGCAAGTCCCCCATGCCCTGGGCACTGATGCACCCCCATACCATCACAGATGCTGGCTTTTGCACCTTTCGCTTATAACAGTCTGGTTTTCACTGCCTTTCAGTCCATGTGAGATGAGCTCGGGCCCAGAGAACTCGGTGGCGTTTCTGCATAGACTTGATGTGTGGCTTCCTCCTTGCGTAATCGAGCTTCGGGTCGCATTTCTGGATGCAGCGGCGGACCGTGTTAAGTGATAACGGTTTTCCGAAGTACTCCTGAGCCCATGTGGTTATATTTATCACAGTAGCATGACGATTTCTCAGGAAATACCGCCCGAGGGCTCGCAATGAGATTTCTCCGGATTCCCTGAATCTTTTCACAATATTGTGCAATATTGTGCATTGTAGATGGTGAAAGACCTAAATTCGTTGCAATCTAGGACACTTAAACCACACTTACACTGCATTAGAAAATCAAGCAAGTCAAACCAAGTGGCATTTGTTTTGTAAGCACACTTCTGAAGCAAAACATTTCCCAAAAAATAGATGTTTTTTTAAAAATATATATATTTAAAAAATAGATATACTTTGTCTATAATTAGACAAAATAAAGTATTTGGACCCTTAAGCCTATTCTGGTTGACACAGTTCTATATGTAATCCCTAGTTAATGTGGTGAACTACACCATGTTGTTACTCTGCTAGAGGGACCCGTATGAAATTGAATGGAATTGACTACATACATCCATATAAATTACCTTGGGACCTGCTGGTTAAAGTTCATTGCACAAAATGGGTCTAACATCATCTTTTTGCCCAAAAGACGGGCACTAGCTAAACTTTTTTTTATTTTATTCACCTGATCAACAAATAAAATTCAATCTTCCTTCTGCCACAGTTGGCAACATGAGAAACAGCAGCAAAGATTGCTTCAAACATCAATGAGAATTACCAGATACACCTTAGTGCGCAAACTATTTAAAACAGATCAACGAGGATGGGTACAGAGGGAGGGTAATGCAGCGGAAACCATTCATCAGCCTCGAGAATAAGAAAGCGAGGGTGAAATTTGCAGAAGAACACGCACAGAAAGACGTCAGCTTCTGGAGAACTGTCTTAGTTTCAGATGAGTCCAAATGCTACTTGGATGAATCTGATGGTGGTAGAGGGTTTGTTTGGAGAAAGTGGGAGAAGAATTCCAACCAAACTGCACTAAGGGCATGAAGGTGCAGTAAAATAAAGCATGGAGGAGGCTGGGGCTGTTTTTCCTATAGTGGTGTTGGTGAGCTTGGGTTCATTGATGACATCATGAACAAGCCTGAAGACATCAGTGGAGAAATTATTCAAGTTACAGAAGTGGATTCTTCAGCAGGATAATGATCTAATGCAAACGTGCCTCCTTCTGAAAGAACACTTCCCAGAACCCTGACCTGAACTCTATAGAGCATCTATGGGATTCAGTGAAGAAGAAATTTCTGAAAGTTTTGTTGGTTTAAACTTGAAGGAATCTTCCACCATAACTGCTACAGAAACTGGCAGATTTCACACCCTGTGAAAAAAAAGGATGGCAAACTAAACACTAGAATACTGTAACTGTGATCTTTAATGGAGCCATAATTGAGAAAAAAACAATCAGTTTTTTATGAAAAGTGTGCTTGTGGTATCTTTCTCTAAAATAAAAGCCACTGCGTTTGACATTTTCTAATGCAGTAAAATTCCTACATTTATAGGTGTGGCTTCAGTGTCCAAATACTATTTGGGGCCGCTGTATATCAGTTTAAACAAAAAAGGTATTATATGAATTTAATTTTTTATTCATAAAGAGAAAAAAACGGTTGAATATAAACCTCTGTGAACTGTATTAAAGCAGTGTTGTATTAGGCAACATTTACATAACTCGGCAATCATTTACATAAACTCCCAATACAACCGCCGTCATTTACATCAGATAAAAATAAAACCGCCATCATTTACATCAGATGAAAATAAAACCTCCATCATTTACATCAGATGAAAATAAAACCTCCATCATTTACATCAGATGAAAATAAAACCGCCATTATTTACATCAGATGAAAATAAAACCTCCATCATTTACATCAGATGAAAATAAAACCGCCATTATTTACATCAGATGAAAATAAAACCTCCATCATTTATATTGGATGAAAATAAAACCGCCATCATTTACATCAGATGAAAATAAAACCGCCATTATTTACATCAGATGAAAATAAAACCTCCATCATTTACATTGGATGAAAATAAAACCGCCATCATTTACATCAGATTAAAATAAAACCTCCATCATTTACATCAGATGAAAATAAAACCGCCATCATTCACATCAGATAAAAATAAAACCGCCATCATTCACATCGGATAAAAATAAAACCGCCATCATTCACATCGGATAAAAATAAAACCGCCATCATTCACATCGGATGAAAAAAAATCTCCATTGTTTACATCAGATAAAAATAAAACCTATAGAATTTACATTGGATAACAATAAAACCGCCATCGTTTACATTAGATAAAAATAAAACCTCCATTATTTACATGTAGTTGTTTGCTCTTTATTCATATTTCAGGAGATTATCTGTTTCGGTTTGTCCCACAGACAGCTGTGCTCTTGTTATCTGACTTTATCTCAGAATCGCAAATGATTTGCACAAATCCTGCCTCCTCCTTAGGCAGCTTCCTCCCGAGAGGAACACAGAAGATGTGAGAGTATTGAGTATCGAAAATGAAAACTATAGTGTGCTGAATATCACAATATTGCTATACCACTTATCTACATCCACATCCCTACGAAGATTTTTAAAGATCTACAAAGATCAGAGCTTCAGATCGTTTCTCTTTCTAAAAAAAAAAAAACCACTCCTCCACTTCATCACTTCATCACTTCATCACGCCACACCTAAACTATGGATTTCCAGAGAAGACTGATTTGTATCTTGGCTCTGATATCACCTCAGCCCCTTCACTCTCAGATTACCTTTACGCCTCCCGATTTACATCCTGCTTACTAATAGAATGTAAATACAATGTAAAGTGTCTCAATTTACATTTTCGTTTACACTCGCTTTCCGGATGCTCCGATAGCAGCTGCAAAAAAAAAAGAAGAAAAAAAAAAAAAAAAGATGGTACATTTCTGACTACAAAATAATAATAATAATAATAATAATAATAATAATAATAATAATAATAATAATAATACATTTTAACCAGTGTCAAATGTAGTATAATTTTTTAGTGTACTCCAAAATCATGGAAAACCACAAAATATTCAATTAAATAGATAACATAACATAAAATAAAAGAAGAAATCAAAATAATAAATGTGTGAAGTGTTGCAATATTTATTATTTATTTAAATGTAATTATTATTATGATTGTTTATAGAATTGCATATTTTATAGTGTGCATGATGCACAGTTCTAAACCTTTAATTTAAAGTTAAATTAAGAAAAGTATATGCATTGAAACCATTACTTTTACTTTTCCCTGTATTTCAAACTATAGTTTATTGATTTTTATTATTTTTTTTTATAAATCTCGGTTTCAATTTGAAAATTATAGATTTTTTTTTTTTTTTGGTAAATAATTTGTAAATTAGAAATACATTTTCTCTTCCATGGTATTGACGAATCCTGATGGATGCAAGCTTCTGCGCTCTACTGAACTGATTTTTGGTACTCTTTTATCCAAATGACTTACAAATTAGGCAAAAATGCAGTCCAGGCACAGAGCAGAGCAGATGAGCGTCATGCCACGATCACACTCACGCTTTCTGACTCCAGTGGAGGGACATTAGGTGCTAGGATGTAAATTCAAATTCAAATCCCACAAAAATCCCTTCGCTCATCCCACCTCAGATTTAAACCAAAAGTTCTTCTTTTTATTTCTGTGTTTCTTCTCATCGTTTATAGATAAAGGTTCACAACCCTTACAATTAGCCAAGTGTAGAACTTTATCTGATGATGTCACTGGTCTGTTTCACAAAGGATATGTATATGCAGAACTGAAGCTGCACAATCGCTGGTGCTGATGTAATTGAGAACAGCGAAAAACGTCCCGACTCCTGTTCCATGTTCATTCAGTCTGAACCGATTCTGAGTCGATTCTGATTCAGTAAAGGTGTATAATTGTGTGTAACATGTATAATGTATATAATGTATGCAGGGATGTGCTGCACCATCAGTGACGTTATAACTTCTCTTCTACTGTATATTACAGGTCTCAAGAGTTTCCTCCATCACGCCAGGTGCGCACACACACACACACACACACACACACACACACACACACACTCTTAATATCTACTTCCACAGTATTTTTCTTCTTTCTCAGTCTGTATCTTTCTCTCTTTTATTCCTATCTCTCTCTCTCTCTCTCTCTCTCTCTCTCTGTGACTGTCTCTATCTCTGTCTCTGTCTGTCTCTCCCTGTTCTCTCTCAATGTGTCTTTCTTTCTCCCTCTTTCTCTCTCTCGCTGTCTGTCTCTCTCTCTCATTCTCACTCCCTGTCAACCCCTGTATCTTTCTGTCTCTCATTCTCTCTCTGTCTCTCGTTCTCACTGTCTCAATGTCTTTCTCACTGTTTACTACTGTCCCTCTCTCTGTTGCTCTATCTCTCTCTCTCTCTCTCTCTCTCTCTCTCTTTGTCTCACTCTCTGTCTCTCTCTCCTTCCGTTTCTCTCTCAATGTGCCTCTCTATCTCTCACGCTTTTTCTCCATCTCTGTCTGTCTTTCTCTGTCTCTCCATTTGTCTTTCTGTCTCTCTCTCACTGATTATCTCTGTCTCTATCTCACTCTCTCTCTCTCTCTCTCTCTGTCTGTCTCTCTGAAGCTTTAATTGGAGGTTTTTCCCCCTCCCTTGGAGTAATTCTGCTGTGTTTAACTCGTCCTCTAGAGGGCAGAGCGTTCCTGGGTCTCCAAGGTCAAAGCTATTTGTCAGCCTCCAGTTGAGAGAACAAATGAGGATGAGCTTCCTGGAGCTCTTTCAACTTCACACTCTCTTTCACAGACATTCGTTTCCTCTCTCTCACTCTGTGTGTGTGTGTGTGTGTGTGTGTGTGTGTGTGTGTGTGTGTGTGTGTGTGTGTGTGTGCACGCCTCTTCACTCTCACTCACACACTTCATATTTACACTTCCTCTCTTTTCATACATTCAGTGTTGCTATTCAGTTTAGCAGAAATAAAGATGAAGAGATTTGGAATCATCCTGATCTAAACGTGAGGGATTAAATTAGCACCGCGAGTGGCACAGCCCGGACTGAACCATTTTCCTCTACCCTTTTCTCTCTTTCCTCAGGAGACTCGCTCTGCTGTAAACAAAGTAATCACATGTAATTAAAGGCATTGGAAATGTTCATCTCCCTCTTCATCTCTCTCTTTCTCTCTCTACATCTCTCTCTTCATCTCTCTCTTTCTCTCTCTACATCTCTCTCTACATCTCTCTCTTTCTCTCTCTTCATCTCTCTCTACATCTCTCTCTTTCTCTCTCTTCATCTCTCTCTTTCTCTCTCTACATCTCTCTCTTCATCTCTCTCTACATCTCTCTCTTCATCTCTCTCTTTCTCTCTCTACATCTCTCTCTTCATCTCTCTCTTTCTCTCTCTTCATCTCTCTCTTTCTCTCTCTACATCTCTCTCTTCATCTCTCTCTACATCTCTCTCTTTCTCTCTCTTCATCTCTCTCTACATCTCTCTTTCTCTCTCTTCATCTCTCTCTTCATCTCTCTCTACATCTCTCTCTTTCTCTCTCTTCATCTCTCTCTACATCTCTCTCTTTCTCTCTCTACATCTCTCTCTTTCTCTCTCTTCATCTCTCTCTACATCTCTCTTTCTCTCTCTTCATCTCTCTCTACATCTCTCTCTTTCTCTCTCTACATCTCTCTCTTTCTCTCTCTTCATCTCTCTCTACATCTCTCTTTCTCTCTCTTCATCTCTCTCTACATCTCTCCCTTTCTCTCTCTTCATCTCTCTCTACATCTCTCTTTCTCTCTCTTCATCTCTCTCTACATCTCTCTTCATCTCCCTCTACATCTTTCTCTTTCTCTCTCTACATCTCTCTCTTTCTCTCTCTTCATCTCTCTCTACATCTCTCTCTTTCTCTCTCTACATCTCTCTCTTTCTCTCTCTTCATCTCTCTCTACATCTCTCTTTCTCTCTCTTCATCTCTCTCTTTCTCTCTCTACATCTCTCTCTTTCTCTCTCTACATCTCTCTCTACATCGCTCTCTTTCTCTCTCTACATCTCTCTCTTTCTCTCTCTACATCTCTCTCTACATCGCTCTCTTTCTCTCTCTACATCTCTCTCTACATCTCTTTCTCTCTCTGTCTCTCTCCATCTCTCTCTGCATCTCTCTCTCTCCATCTCTCTCTACATCTCTCTCTTTCTCTCTCATACACACACACACGCATACTCATACATACACATATACTTATGTGTATATACATACAGTATCTCACAAAAGTGAGTACACCCCTCACATTTTTGTAAATATTTTATTATATCTTTTCATGGGACAACACTGATGAAATGACACTTTGCTACAATGTAAAGTAGTGAGTGTACAGCTTGTATAACAGTGTAAATTTGCTGTCCCCTCAAAATAACTCAACACACAGCCATTAATGTCTAAACCGCTGGCAACAAAAGTGAGTACACCCCTAAGTGAAAATGTCCAAATTGGGCCCAAAGTGTCAATATTTTGTGTGGCCACCATTATTTTCCAGCACTGCCTTAACCCTGTTGGGCATGGAGTTCACCAGAGCTTCACAGGTTGCCACTGGCGTCCTCTTCCACTCCTCCATGACGACATCACAGAGCTGGTGGATGTTAGAGACCTTGCGCTCCTCCACCTTCCGTTTGAGGATGCCCCACAGATGCTCAATAGGGTTTAGGTCTGGAGACATGCTTGGCCAGTCCATCACCTTTACCATCAGCTTCTTTAGCAAGGCAGTGGTCGTCTTGGAGGTGTGTTTGGGGTCGTTATCATGTTGGAATACTGCCCTGCGGCCCAGTTTCCGAAGAGAGGGGATCATGCTCTGCTTCAGTATGTCACATACATGTCACAGTACACTCCCCATTGCCGGCAGCACTCATGCAGCCCCAGACCATGACACTCCCACCACCATGCTTGACTGTAGGCAAGACACACTTGTCTTTCTACTCCTCACCTGGTTGCCGCCACACACGCTTGACACCATCTGAACCAAATAAGTTTATCTTGGTCTCATCAGACCACAGGACATGGTTCCAGTAATCCATGTCCTTAGTCTGCTTGTCTTCAGCAAACTGATTGTGGGCTTTCTTGTGCATCATTTTTAGAAGAGGCTTCCTTCTGGGACGACAGCCATGCAGACCAATTTGATGCAGTGTGCGGCGTATGGTCTGAGCACTGACAGGCTGACCCCCCACCCCTTCAACCTCTGCAGCAATGCTGGCAGCACTCATACGTCTATTCTGCAAAGCCAACCTCTGGATATGATGCTGAGCACGTGCACTCAACTTCTTTGGTCGACCATGGCGAGGCCTGTTCTGAGTGGAACCTGTCCTGTTAAACCGCTGTATGGTCTTGGCCACCGTGCTGCAGCTCAGTTTCAGGGTGTTGGCAATCTTCTTATAGCCTAGGCCATCTTTATGTAGAGCAACAATTCTTTTTTTCAGATCCTCAGAGAGTTCTTTGCCATGAGGTGCTATGTTGAACTTCCAGTGACCAGTATGAGAGAGTGTGAGAGCGATAACACCAAACTTAACACACCTGCTCCCCATTCACACCTGAGACCTTGTAACACTAACGAGTCACATGATGGCTAATTGGGCCCAATTTGGACGTTTTCACTTAGGGGTGTACTCACTTTTGTTGCCAGCGGTTTAGACATTAATGGCTGTGTGTTGAGTTATTTTGAGGGGACAGCAAATTTACACTGTTATACAAGCTGTACACTCACTACTTTACACTGTAGCAAAGTGTCATTTCTTCAGTGTTGTCCCATGAAAAGATATAATAAAATATTTACAAAAATGTGAGGGGTGTACTCACTTTTGTGAGATGCTGTATACACGCACACACTCTCACTCACACACACACACACACACACACACACATGAACTATTATAATAGACAGTGTTAGGATTATATTAGATTAGATTGGATTAGATTAGAGGTGTTTCTTATATGATGAAGAGTAGATATGAACGTAGCCGCAGCCGCGCACTTCCTTCATGTTCCCCTAAAACACAGCTCAGTTTGTGGTCAGGTCTCAGAGATGGCTGTGAATTTACGGAAATATTCCTGTCTGATGTGGTGATATTCTGGACAGATCAGAATGAAATGCGTCTCTGTTCCTACACAGAGGCTTTGTTCTCTGAGTTTATAGGTTTTAGTGTGTCTTCCTTTTTCAGTTTCTAAATTGTGATCCCCCACTCCATATTTAGTCAGAATTCGTCTCTCTCTCAGGTTCTTGTTCTTCAGATATTCAGCTAATTGGATTTGTGTGTTTAGTGTTGTGTACGTGTTTAATTTGGTTTGGGATTTAATTTCGTTCTTTAAATTTGTTTCAAGTGTATTCAGTCTGGATTTGGGGGTGCTCAGGTGTGTGTCCGGGTGCGTGCCCGACTCTGTGCCCGAGTGCGTGTCCGGGCGTGAGCGTGCGCTTGGGCGAGTGTCTGTTGGGTTTTGGCTCAGGTTGGAGAATTGTGTTGCTGTATGGCTCCGGGGATCAGTTTCTTTGGACAGGGGGTTAGTGAGGAGAGCTCTGTACTGTAGGGAGTCGGGGTCGGAGTGGTTTAGATGGATCCAGAATTTTGCTGCAGGCGTTGTTGGCTGAGTTGCGGTGAGTTTTCAGTAAACTCAATTTGGAATTTTTCAGCAGGATTATTGTCCCAGATTTGTCTTTGATTAATGGGCCCCATGTTTCACTTCCATATGTGAAACATGGGGCCCATTTTTTAAAATGTTCTTCTCATCATCTCCCAACCTTTTCACTTTTCTGTCAAATTCAAATGAGCTTCATTGGCATGACTGTTGTACCACAATGTTGCCAAAGCATCGATTAATAGGCATTTAGTATATTTTAAAACACATTTATATATATAAAATTTTTTTTTAAAAACCATATATGGGCACATACACAAAAGAGAAAAGAAAACATTGCAATCAAATGACAGAAAAAGAGAACAAAGGAAAAGACGTAGAGAAGGTAAATGAAAGTAGCAGTTTCAGTAGATCTCTCTCTCTCACCCATGCTCATACTTTCTCTCTTTCTGTTTCTATTTATCTCTCTCTCCTCATCTCCTTCCCTATTTCTTTCCCCCTTCCATTCATTGCATTCAGTATTCCAAAATTTCTTTTTCTCTCTTTGTGCCTTTCCTTTTATTTTCTACGTACATAATACATACACATCTCTCTCTTTCTCTTTATTAACATCTCTCTTTTATGCCTAGTTTTATTTTGCATTCTTTCTCTCCTTCTCCGTGTCTTCCAGTCCCTCTCCCTTTCTTTCTCTCTTTCTTTTTCTCTGTCTTTCACCTTTGTTTTTTTCATTCCTTCTTCCTTTTTCTATGTATTTTTCTGTCTTTCCCGTTCTATCTCAGTCTCTTAGCTATCTCCCTTTCTCTTTAGCTTTTCTCTTCTCATCTCTCTCTCTCTCTCTCTCTCTCTCTCTCTCTCTCTCTCTCTGTGTACCTGCTTGCTGCTTGTTTAAGGGTTTAATTGCTTCTAATTTGTCAGCTAAAGACCCGCTATTACGTGACGCAGCAAAGTTGCGACCAAATTACACCCTTTTATGAGTCGAGTGGTGATTCCCTGTGCGCTGATGGACGGAGGGATGGGTGGATGGGTGGATGGATGGACATTTGGATATAGCTGGGGTTCTCTGGTCATTTTCAGTGAATAAAGCAAATGGCTGTGGCGTGTCTCGCCGTCCATTACCTGCTCAAGGCTCGGTTCGGGACTCAATGAGCCATTAGCGGACAGCAGCTCGGTTCTGCGCTGAAAAAGCACCGCGTGCAAAACGAGAGAATGTACGTGGCCCTAATTGTCAGGGCTGTCAGTGTGTGTGTGTGTGTGTGTGTGTGTGTGTGTGTGTGTGTATGTGTGTGTGTGTGTGTGTGTGTGTGTTTATAAGCTACTGTTTCCCCTATCCTCTTCTACATAGTTTAGTGTGTTTCCTGCTTCATCAGCTCATTAACACGCATATGTGATGCATGAAAGTATGTGTGAGTGTGTGTATGAGAGTGTTTGCGTGCATGTGTGTGTGTGTGAGAAAGTGCATGTGAGTTTGTGTGATCAGAAGTCCAACGTCCTAACCACTGAGCTACCACTTCCCATAGATAGATAGATAGATAGATAGATAGATAGATAGAAATAAAGAAAAGAATCACCCCTTAAAAATAATCACATTTTGTTGCTTTTCCGCGTGAAATGAAGATGGACACAGTTTTTGTTTTATCCAGCTGTATTTACTCAGTGCAACTTATAACGTCCAAGTGAAAGATATGACACCAACATGTCAGCAAAAAATAAAAAAACAGAATCACTGAGTTGGAAAAAGTATCACCCCCCTCCTAAAAATGACTTGTAAACTCAATAAGGTGTAGCTAATCACACAAATCCATTTAACTTTCAACTGTGATCAGCTGTGGTCATTTTGATTAGCTCAGCATGAAAAGAGCTTTCCTGGCGCATTTTGTAGTGCAACTGAAGCAAACAATCAACTATGGGTGGCAAGGCACTGTCAAAAGATCTCCAGGATAAAGTTGTGGACAGGCACAAGTCAGGAGATGGATACAAAAAAAATCAAAGGCTTTATCAATGCCTAGAAGCCCAGTGAAGTTATTATTATTAAGAAGTGGAAGGTATTTGGTACAACACAGACCCTCCCTGGATCAGGACGTCGCTCCAAACTGGATGAAAGAGCCAGGAGGAAACTGGTCAGAGAGGCTACCAAGAGGCCTACAGCAACTCTGAAGCTGTTGCAGGAATTTATGACAAAGAGTGGTCATTGTGTGCATGTGACAACAATATCACAAATTCTCCACAAATGTGGCTTGTATGGGAGGGTTGCAGGAAAAAAGCCACCCACGACTGAGCTTTGCCAAAACGTACCTTGAAGATTCTGAGGCCACATGGAAAAAGGTGTTATGGTCAGATGAGACTAAAATTGAATTATTTGGCCTCAAGACCAAACGATATGTCTGGCGGAAATCCAATACAGCTCACCATCCAAATAACACCATTCCTACAGTAAAGCATGGAGGTGGTAATATCCTGTTATGGGGGTGTTTCTCTGCAGCAGGGACTGGAGCACTTGTCAGGATAGAAGGAAAAATGGCTGGGGCAAAATACCGTCAAATTCTTGAGGAAAATCTGCTGCCCTCTGCCAGAAAGTTGTCAATGGGAAGAAGGTTTACCTTCCAACATGACAATGACCCAAAGCACACAGCAAAACTGACCACACAGTGGTTGAAGGAGAAAAAGGTGAATGTCCTTGCATGGCCTAGTCAGAGCCCAGACTTAAACCCCATTGAAAATCTGTGGAATGACTTGAAGACTGCAGTCCACAAACGGTCACCATCAAATTTAACTGAACTTGAGCAGTTCTGCAAAGAAGAGTGGGCAAATATTGCAAAGTCTAGATGTGCAAAGTCTAGTAGAGACATATCCCAACACACTAAAGGCTGTAATTAAAAAAAAATTAAGGCAAATTAAAGCAAGGGTGTGATCCTTTTTCCAACTCAGTGATTCTGTTTTTTAATTTCTTTCTGACATGTTGGTGTTATATCTTTCACTTGGATGTTATAAGTTACATCAGTTACACATACGCAAACAAGAGTAGGGAAAAAATATATATACATATATGTTTTTTTTTTTTTAAGTATAATAGTGTGTGCATATGTGTGTGTGTGTGTATGTGTGCTTGCGACGTGGTCACTCACTGTCCCTCACCTGGTGGCAGGTGTGTGTGTACTGTGCAGCTAGTGTGCAGCTCTCTCTGTGCTCCCCCAGTAGGTGGGGCAGTTTGTCGGGGTCTGAGAGGCAGCTAAAGTTGGGGATGGGGATTTTGTTCATTTTGGTGAAGAATTCAGTTGGAATGTGGTTATATTTAGTGTATTCAGTGAGGAAGTGCAGCTCTGTCTGTATTTTATTTAGTGTGCACTGCTGGTACAGTCTCTGCTCTCGGGGCAGGAGGACTGTCTGTGTCCCCCGTCT
>CM042565.1:16824512-16827012 GCA_023630585.1 Cranoglanis bouderius | reverse complement strand
TTTTTTCGTCTTCCTTCGTACTCGAGTGTCACATCGCAGTCTTTTAAATTGTTGATAAAGTTTTCAGAAACGTCGTATAAACTGCATTGTATGAAAGCTTTGAATCTCTCTCTCTCTCTCTCGCTCTCGCTCTCTCTGTTTTTTCTCTCTCTTCTTTTTGAACGTCTTGTTTGTTGGTGCTAAACTGAAAGAAAATGTTTTCCTATTACTTAATTGAATCAGAGCGAGGCAGGCTGGGGTGGTGTGTGTGATTGTGTGTGTGTGTGTGTGGGTGTGTGTGTGTGTGTGTGGGTGTGTGTGTAGTGGGGTGGGGGGGTGGGGTGTTCGGCCCCTTTGTGTGTGTCCGTCCTGCGCTGTCACACACTTTAATGCGAGCCTCTTTTCTCTGGCATTCACGACTCCCTACAATGACATTCAATTCAATCCGGAGGCAGTGAAAACCTGGTTATTTTTATATATTCTTTCCTGGGGCCGGCGGGGGCCCGCACGCACGAATTAAACACCACGGTTTAACCATGCGGCCTCACACAACCACGCGGTCTCGAGCAGAAACGACGCACCACACTCGTGCGGTTCTCATCATTTTATATTCAGACAAACACTGCAGTGTTGTCTGTATGAGAGCTTTATATCGAGTTTGTTTCGACTGAATTTCATTCAGTCTTCTGTAAATGTGTTCGTCTCAGAAACGAGAAACTATTTATCCGCTAAATAAAACCCCCAGTATCATATTAACACTTACACATTAACACCTTTTGATTACAGTTTTGTAGTGTTGAATTTACAACAATTTACACCTTGTTAATTCTTTATAGTCTGGGGGGAGAAAAAAAGGTCGAGACCTAAAGAGTTATTGAGTTTGTCCTTCTGGGAGAACCCTGGGGTTCTGTGTAGGACCCTACAACAGAGGGTTTTTACTATCAGAGAACTAAACAAAGACCCCTTAAAAACCCTTAGCCAGACACAGCTGAGTTTATTGAACACTATAACAGTGTAATTAAACACTACGGGGGTTCGTGTAGCCCAGTCTGTGAGTTAGATATTAATTCAACACTGTGTTAATTCTGTACAGAGAGTAGGTAGGATTTCAACAGGATAGATTTTCATTCAACACCTCAACAGTTAAATAAACACTTCAGATATTCATACAACAATTTAGTTTTAATTGAATTCTATTCAACACTGCGGTCCAATACTGTAGGTGTCATTTTAACTAGATTTTAATTCGGCACCTTATTCAGGTGTAAAGTTGTGTGGACACCGTGTTAATTTCGCATTATAACAGTTTAATGCAACATTATAAGAGTTAATCATCGATTTAGGAGCGCTGAGGATGAATGCAGGGAATGATTTAACACAGGTGTTAATTCGGTTCTGTGATATAATTCTGCAGAACTGATGATTTTGATAGGGTGTGGGTTGGTGTTTTGGTTTGAATTGGTGAGTATGAATGACTACATTACTTCTAGAGAAGTGGTTCTCCATGAAGTGGGGTCTGTGATATTATATATAGTTTTATGTAGGAAATCACAAGCTATCAAACTTATTATATTTATTGAGTTTTTATAGAAATTATAAAACCATTATAAAGCCATTTAAACTGAATGGATTTAATGAAAATCTCAATAACTCGAAAACAAGTCGTATAAATAATGTATATGGGACCTTTGTCCAAGGAATAGGAATAGAAAGCTCTACAGCTCAGAAATACTGCTGTACAAATTTGAATAATAAGTCTAATATTTGAATATTTGGACTGTTTTCAGAAAATAAATCTATGCTAAAAGGTCTCTGGTTTAAATAAAGCTTAAGTGTTGTAGAGCAACAACAGGCTGTTAAAGTGAGTTTTTGTTTTAAATGCAGGACGTTATTTATATATATAAGACTATATAAGTCTTTGTGTTTGGTTGAAATTCGTGCTGACTGACATTTAAACATTTCGTCTCGTGTTTGTTTTACTGCAGGTGCACCTGAGTGAGCCTCCCCTGCGTCTCGTTTCAAGCTTCCCACAAATAAGCTCATGGCCAGGTGAATGAATCTGAAATTAAAAGAGCAATAGTGTCCATGCGATCAATGGGTGGGGGGAAAATAATAAAGTTTAAAATGACACTAAAAGAGTAATAGTAGGCTGTGGAAAAAAAAGAAGAAGAACAAGAAAAAAGAGGCGGACTAAAAACAAAAACAAAAAAAGGGGGGCAGTGCCGCGTCTCGCGGTGTGGGTGGGGCTGACAAGAATGGACTACATTATGCAGTTCATTTAGTTAACAAGTGAAATAATAGGGAAGCGTGCAGTGTGAAAGCTCAGAGAAAAGGCACAAAACCCTATTGAGAGAGAGAGAGAGAGAGAGAGACGGATGCGTGGTCTGGAACTTATTTAAGGGCCTCGGTGTTTCTCTGCAGCATCACTCTGCATCACTCTGCTGTCCATCACAGGAGAGACTGGACCTTTTTTTGAAAACTTTCTGCATTCACCCGCGTGCAGAAAGAAACTTTTTTTGCG
>CM042565.1:16804512-16819512 GCA_023630585.1 Cranoglanis bouderius | reverse complement strand
TAATTCTTCACTTAAACATTTTTAACCAAACTCCAATATTTGCATTTGTTAAGATATGGGATTAGACCATTTTGTTAATTGCACTATAGAGTCCCGTTTTGCTCCGTGCGTCCTTTTATCCGTTCAGCAGCCCCCGGCTCGGCTGTGCGCCCTGCAAAGGGAGCGGGGCGGGAGGGGGAGCTTAATATAAGCCTGCTGCTCAAAATGCTCGATTTATTTATTCTTAATTTTGTGCCGATCAATTCATTGAAGGCAAAAGAAGGGGGCTACAGTGTAGCTTCTAAGAGAAGAAAGGCGAATTGTTGACGTGACCCTCGAGTCAACAGGGCTCCCATCTAGCAGACTCGGCCCTCGCCTTTCTTTCCAACTAAATTTTTCATTTACGGCTTTTCTTAGACTCGTCTCTTATCTATCGGATTTAAAAGAGCAGCTTGTAACAAATCAGTCTGTCCGATTTACAAGAGCTTTAAAAGGAAAGAAAAGAAAAGAGGCAGGGCCCGTCAGTACCTGAGTCTGGTAGACGGTGCAGCTGATGCGATGGGGTTTTGAAAATGGCGCACGAAACAAAATACTTGAATCCTGGCAAAAAAAGGAGCCTTTGTACGTTTCTTTAGAAATCAAGCAATTCTGCATGACAAAGGACAATTAATAAGCCGTCTTTTCACGACCAGCAGCTGGTTTCCCCGTCAAGGAAAGTAAGTTGGGGGAGAGAAAAAAAAATAATTCAGGCTGAATGCGCGCAAAAAGGCCCCTTTGCGCGCGGAGCAGCTACCCAAGGTGACCCATTTGGCACAGTTAAAATAAGCAGGCCGAGGCAAAAGCGAGGGAACTGTCAAAAACATTTAAGCTGGAATATCTTGAAATTGCAAATCCCTTTATGTGGAGGGACGCCGTCCATGTGGGTTGGACGCACAATGGAGGTGGTTGAAGTTGGAGAGGCTTTTTGGAGACGCACACGTGGCCTCTCAATGAGAGCCGCCTGCAACTCGCGTGGCAGCTCACACTATACACATTTCACACATGCTTTAAACTTTATTATTATTTTTACACTTTACTAAAAACTCAAACTTTACATCATGAAAAGTTATTTTTTAATTAAAACAGTTTTTTTTTTTTTTTAAAATAGTAATTTAATAGAAACGAGATGTTTGGCTGAGACTGTTTACGAGTTAAACAAGACAATAATAAAAACTATTGTTTTTTTTATTATGAAAATGAAATCATAGATGCTTAAATTTAAAGTGGGTAATATGTTTTTAAACTTTATACTTTGAACTTTACACAGGCCTAATTAAAATGTTAAGAATATAAATGGAGGTTGCTGCCGCTGTGATGTAATTTGTTGTTTACGTGCATAAATATAAAATATATTTGAAAGGATGCTGATAGCGTCTCATTTTAAGCGAGACAAGATTTCTTTTTCTGAGTGTGTATTTTATTTTTTTAAATAAGTTTATTAGGCTCCTGTTGTAGCTCCTAAACAGACATCATGAATCATGTTTTGGATAGTCTTAACATTTAGGCATGGGTACCTCCTTTCCCATCATGCACAATAACCCTAAATGTTCAAAAATATAATTTTATACGTGAAATGTGTAGCCTGTAACGTGTGTCAAGTTCACGGAGAAGTTTTTTTTAATTGTTATTATTTCCACACCAGAGAGCGTCACGCATTTCAGGACAAGCGGCCGCTGGCGCTAATAACTGGCTGAAGTGGGAGAGAAATGCGCGGCCTGTGAGGTGGGTTTTGTAGGAATAAACAGGATTTTGTCACGGATTGGCCGAATTGCTTTCTAAGCCCGTCTTTTAGCGGTGGGAAACCTGTTAAAGAGTGCCGTTTCGCCGCTGTTTAATACGATCCCCTTTCCATCTCAGTAAGTTGGGTGTGGAAAAGAGAAGCCTCTTTTCAGCGCTGATTGTGGAGACGCATCCAGTCAGGAAATCCATCCCGACAGGGTGGAGGCATCGATCATGACCTTGTATATAAAAAAAAAAAGTGCATTTCCACCCCCAGATAGGCTACTGCACCTCCAACACACCAAGCCGTCTATTTCTTTCTTTACTTAGGCTTTACTCTCAAAAAAACTTAAAACAGATTAAACTCTACATGCTTAACATGGTGTAATTATCTAATGACATCCCAACCGTGCATTTATTTATATAAAACTTAGCAAATAGAAGCTGTAGCGCCAAAACATGCAGATTTATCCTGGAATAATAACATGATTCCATAACTCAATGCATGTTCATCTCTGTATCATTACATAATGTCATAATAATCTGTAACATATAGGTTTATATGATCTCAGGTTTAAATGATCACAGATTTAAATGATTATAGGTTTAAATGATCACAGGGTTAAATGATCGTGGCTTTAAATGATCATAGGTCTAAATGATCTCATGTTTGAATGATCTCAGGTCTAAATGATCACAGGTTTAAATGGTCTCAGGTCTAAATGATGACAGCTTTAAATGATCACAGCTTTAAATGATCTCAGGTTTAAATTATCTCTGGTTTAAATGATCATAGGTCTAAATGATCTCAGGTTTAAATGATCTCAGGTTTAAATGATCTCAGGTTTAAATGATCATAGGTCTAAATGATGACAGCTTTAAATGCTCTTAGGTTTAAATGGTCTCAGGTTTAAATGGTCTCAGGTTTAAATGATCTCAGGTTTAAATGATCATAGATCTAAATGATCACAGCTTTAAATGCTCTTAGGTTTAAATGATCTCAGGTTTAAATGATCTCAGGTTTAAATGATCATAGGTCTAAATGATCACAGCTTTAAATGCTCTTAGGTTTAAATGATCTCAGGTTTAAATGATCTCAGGTCTAAATGATCTCAGGATTAAATAATCATAGGTCTAAATGATCTCAGGTTTAAATGATCTTAGGCTTAAATGATCTCAGGTTTAAATAATCACAGGTTTAAATGATCCAGTGCCACCAGACTGTACAGGTATCCTAACATAATAATTCAGTGATAAAAGATCACACAGGTGTAGAATTACTGTATATAACACCCAGGATCACAGTTTCACGCAAATGTATCCTTGTATAATTATCCACTACCACAAATATTCAGGTTTAGCCTGAAGCAATTATATAATACCATTAGACTGTACAGGTGACCTGGCAAAATTATGGTCTAATTACATAATATACTGTAATATACAAGTTTAACATAACCTTTCACGACCGCAAATATGCACTTTTAAACTGGTATAATTATATAATGTCTCATGAGCATTCATGTTTATCCTGGTTTAACCATCTCATATGAAACTACTCAGGTTTAAATGAGTATAATTATATAATGTAAGAAGAGCAAGAAGTTTTATCCTATTTTAAAGTAACATACAGGTTTACAGCAAATATACAGGTTTAAACCTACTATGTAGGCTTATCCTGGTTTAATAATAAAATATGTAAATATTCGGGTTTAACCTGGTATAATTATATATAATGCCACAAGACTGTATAGGTTTATCCTGGTTTAATTATCCAGTATCACACATATACAGGTTTAAACTGTTACAATTGTATACTGTTACAAGACTATGCATGTTTATCCCGATTTAATTATCCAGTGTCAAAACATGCAGGATTAAATTGGCATAATTATATAATATATAATGTCACATGACAATACATGATTAAACTGATTATATCCTGTAGATGTGATTATTATGCTAGCTGCAGGTCCATGCAGAATTAAACCGGTATAATTAGTCTATATAATGTCACAGATATTCAGGTTTAGTTTGGCCTTGGTATAATTATACAATATCCAGACTATACAGTAACCTGGAATAATGATGCAGAAGGCAAGATCATAAATATGCGCTTATGAAAGCTTATGAGTGCCCCTGCTGAAATGTCACATGATATAAACTTATCACGTGTCACAGATATGCAGGTAGCCTGGTTTTATTATATAATGCCAAAATACCATACATATGCTGATATCATACCTGCATGACATAAATATGCAAATTTACACCTGGAATAAATACCTTGTTCTATAAATATGCCTATTTTAATCGTGGGATATAAACGCCTAGTTCTATAAATATGCAAGCTTTATCTTGGAATAAATGCCTAGTTGCATAAATATGAAACCTGGGATAGTTATTTAATGCAGTCCAGGCAGGATGTATGAGAAACCATAGCTCATAAAATAATTTCAGAAGCACTGATTTTGATAAATGTATTCAGCATTATGATGCATGCTCTATTTTAATTCCATGTCAAATCTGAATCTAACCGAATTAGAGAGAGAGAGAGACAGAGAGACAGACAGACAGAGGATCTGCAGCACCTGCAATGTCAAGAGCTTGAGGAATAATGAGCTCTGTGTGACTAAGAAGTGTTAACTTTGGTAAAGAAGAAGCAGGCCTAACTCCTGGCCAGAGCGCTGCAGCAGCCAGTGTTTGAGCCGTGTATGTTTTAAATTCCCTCCTCGATTGATTTTTGAACACAGTTAAACAATTCGTATCACCTCTGAACCCTCGGTGCCATTGAAGTCTTTCTGAAGTGATCACGTGCGCTTGGCTGCTGTTAAATAGGCCTCCGTCACATTTCAATATGGGAATTAGTCATGAGCTGCGGAGATGCCCAAACTGTCGTGGCCTCTTTTCACCACGCCGCATTCATTATTCCCAGTTTAGTGTCGAGGTGTGAGACCCCTGTCTGTCTCTCTCTCTCTCTCTCTCTCTCTCTCTCTCTCTCTCTCTCTCTTTCTCCCTGACAGCCTTTTTACAGGCATGTCATAACCAGGAGTTATTCATTATTTTAAAAATGACTAAGACTTTCTGCATCTTTTTGTCAGATGATCTTTTTTAAGATAATGGTGTATTTCTGCTTATTTTACACCATTGGTTTAAGTTATTTTATCCTGTTGCATTTTTTGTCTTGTCTTGTCTTGTCTTGTCCTGCCTTGTCTTGTGGTGTCTTGCCTTATATTTTCTTCTTTTGTCTTGTCTTGTTTTGTCTTATCTTGCCTTATCTTATGTTATCTTACTCTGTCTTGTCTTATCTTTTCTTCTGATTTTGTTTTGTCTTGTTTTATCTCGTATTGTCTCGTATCCTATCTTATATCATGATGAAGTGCTTTAACTAATGTATGTGTGATTTTTTTTGTCAATACATTTTTATTTAAAGTATCTTGTCCTGTGTCCTGTCTTGTGTCGCCTTATCTTGTTTTATCTTTTCTTCTTTTGTCTTTGTATTTTATTTTGTCTTAACTTTACTTTAGCTTGTCTGGTCTTACCTTATCTTATTTGGACTTGTCTTTTCTTCTCTTCTTTCTTCTGTTGTTATCTTTAAACTACTCGTAAAATATTGTCATTACAACTACATACCATTTAAGATGAAGCTCCCTAGTCAGCTTTCTCATAATATCCCTGTATTTGTCTAAGGTGTCTTTATTTTAGACAAGAAGCATCACATGTGTCTTTTTTGGAGAAGACTATCCCATAATCCTGTTGGCTAGATGCGAGTAAGGTTACTTTAAAAACAACAACAAACAAACAAACAAACAAACAAAAAACATACAAATCTCAGGTAGCCTACAAATTAGTAACCCTTAAAAAGGAGCTTTTAAAGCATTAAAAGTTCTTACAGATAAATCATCTACATTTCACATGTGATTGTGTGAATAATAACTGATCACATGTCAAAATAAATATATAAATAAACATGTGAAGGTGCATTTCATCGTGCTGTGCTCTGAAACTGCAGAATGTGAATTCAATTAAACAGTACTGTGGGGAAAAATCACATGTGGAGAAATAAATAATATACGCCCAGTGTGTGAAACATGTGAAGTGTCTAAAAACCACGTGATGTTTCTGTGACTTTTCTTTAAGGGAAATATGGGCACACGCCTACAATTGATTATATGAGTTATTCAAAAATCAAAGTCTGATGAAAAGTTTCTCAGACTACACACCGAGTAAGTGACCTGTATCCACCCAGCAATAAAGTCTGATACTAGTAATAAGAGGCTCATTATTATCATAGTTTTGCATGAAAGTGCACTTTTTTGAAGAACGCAGAGGAGTAGCGCCACCTACAGGTAACTACATAAACACACAATCAGCTATAGAAACTCTTCTGCATTGACTTATGTAATTAAATTAAATTAAATGAATTATGTAATTAAAACTGTTCATCCACATACTCTACTTCCGGAAAGAATGTTAATGTTTTACAAGTGAGAACAAAACCACACAATCACAACAACAACAACAGGAACAACACAAATCCCACATTAATGTGCAGCTCATTAAACCACACCCACTCAGTGTGGCGTTAATTTAAAGGTTAAATCAGCTACCTGAAGATGATCTGAGTGTCTCTGTCTTTCTCCACTGCAGCCTCTGATCATGTATTTATTAGAACAATAAATTAAATTCTCACTGAGTGTCACAGCACTGACACTGGACCTGTAGCGCCACCTGCTGACCGATATAACGCTTTACAGTGCAAATGTTTGCGTCCTTCATGGTTTCTGTGGGCAAAAAAAAAAAAAAAAAAAAAAACCTAACATGTAGCTGTATTTCACAAGTTATTCAGTTCAATTCAGTTTTATTTGTATAGCGCTTTTAACAGTGGACATTGTCCCAAAGCAGCTTTACAGAAGTAAAAATTTACATACAGTGTCTGAAATTTACTAAAGAAGTAAAAAATTCAGGATATAGATTTTAAATGTATGAATTTATCCCTAATGAGCAGCCAGAGGTGACGGTGGCAGGGAAAAACTCCCTGAGATGATATGAGGAAGAAACATTGAGAGGAACCAGACTCAAAAGGGAACCCATCCTCATCTGGGTGACACCGGATAGTGTGATTATAAATAAATAAATAAATCCCTTCTATAAATATGCTAATGCTACATGGTCAAATAGTGCAGTTGTGTAACCAGGAGAATTCATTACAGTTTTTATATGAAGTCTGTTTTGTTGAACTTCTCCACTGTTCACTGATGGAGACTTGAGTGTAAAACTGTTTGTGGTAATTGCAGTCCTAAAGCCATCATAGCATAACTGTTCATATGAATTGAGGTCCAAAGCCATCTTTATGGTTTTTAAGTGGAAACATCCTCAGTAATCTCAATGATCTCCAGGCTGCACCGTGTGGGGGCCATCCTCAGCAGCAGCATGTGACCTCCAATTGATGAGAACTCCAACCAGAAGTAGGGCATCAGGTTGGATCAGGAAGGTCCGGAGAGCAGAAGGGGTCGGGATCACTGGCATCTCAGGAGTATCGTGTAGCTCAACAGAAAGAGAGAGAGAGAGAGAGAGAGAGAGAGAGAGAGAGATCAGGAATGAGAGTGCAATCCGACATATAAAGTAAACCAACAAAAATTATTTTATTTTATATCCAGAAGCTCTTCGGAGGATATATATATATATATATATAAAAAGGTTGGAAGGAAGCGTTATTAAAGAATATGTTAACATACACTAAACTTTATGTATAGTGTGTATATACTAGTGATCATAAAGGAAAAGTAATGATCAGAAAAGTAATGTAATGCATGAAATGTCAAGGTCTTTTATTTTAGGGAAGATATTTATTAGCAGTGGGTCTACACAGTGCAAAGTGCAACATGTTTTTAAAAACGTAAATTCAGATATAAAACTCCCAAAATATGACTGCAGTTCAGGAATTCAGTGAATCTTTAAACAAATGGAGGCTAAGCTGTACAGATTATTTATCAGTAATCAGTAGTAATCTGACATGCTAGCCTGTTTTGTAGAGGATTTTTAGGGTTTTATTTAATTTCTTGTATTAATATCTTGTATTAATACGCGCTTACAGGTTTAAATGTATATAATTGATATAACAGTTTAGATCGATGATAAAATCTGCAGTTGTGGCTAGTTTTCTATTTATTCATATGCTAACCGACTGCCTGCTTGTTTAACAGTGCAGTAGGTGGCGGTGTTGAGCACGTCAGGTCCATAAAACCGTCGAAGAAGAAGAAAAAGAAACGCAAACCGCCGAAGAAGAAGAAGAAGAAGAAGAAGAAGAAGAATATCCTGTCCATAATATTATTTTCTACGGATTATAATTATGTGATTATGGCTTCTGCGTTGATTCGGAATTACTGTAAACCCCGTCACATAAACAGCAGGACTTTTTCCTTCATGTCGCAGCTCTCAGGTGAGTTTTAATCTTTATATTTTTGATTTCTGTAGCCATATTGGCCTTTTTGACCGTTAAAAAGCCGCAGCGCGAGACGGTTTACGTGATGTACGTGTTGTTGCCATGGTGATTTGCGGTGTGAAGGAGGTGTAACCAGGACTGAGCGATATGACCGTGATATCGATATCGCGATACATTTATTTGTTTGTTTGTTTGTTTGTTTATTCATTTGTTTGTTTTTATAGTATCGAGCTACTGATATTAAAGGAACAGTTCAGCTTTTAAATGTGAAGATGTGAATGTTTACATGTAAACTGTTTAACTGAGAAATGAACACTTTGTTAGTGCAGAACACCCAAATGTTCTCACCTTTATTATTATTATTATTATTATTATTATTATTATTATTATTATTATTATTTTTATTTATTTATTTATTTATTTATTTAAAAATGTAAACAACTTACTTGCAATTCTTTCTTATGTTACGTTTGTGTACGTTGATTACGCGTCATTTTTAAAAAATGTAAGAGTTGTTCGGTAGTCCGGTGAAAGAAACACAGAATTTTGCATGTTATTAGAATTTATTTTGACTTTAAGAATATTTACAGAATAAAAATTGTTTAAACTTGTGTATAAAATTGTTTTATTTTGGTTTCTTTGGTATTATTATTATTATTATTATTATTATTATTATTATTATTATTATTATTATTCGGTTATTATTGTGTGGGCGACGTTTAGATGTTTTAAAGGTTATTAGACCGAAACAGTAAAACGGGAGTTAATTAAGGAAATTCACACGCAGTTATAAGACTTATAAAGCAGAAAAGTAAAATATAAAAGACACAAAAATGTGGGGAAAAGGGGGGTTGGTTTTACACTTATTCAAGTTTTTCATTTTAATTCAATTCAGAACAGAAATGTTTTGGCACCCACCACTGCAGCTCGGATCTGAAAGTTGATTTAGGACGTCAGCCTTGTAATGTGAGTGTATTATTTGTGAAACCTCACTAAAGTCATTTGTACTTATTTTATTTAAAACAACAACAATACTATAGAGAAAAGGGGGTGTGTTCACTTCTTTCACACGGCTGAGAAGCGTCAGTGTGTACGCGTGTAATGAAAAGCACGGTGTGAACTTTGTCTCGGGGACTTTGAGCCAGAATGGCGTCTGAGCGACTCTGTCCTTCCAGAGCAGAGAAATGGAAGAAAGTGCGGCTTCAGAGTGAGACGAGAGAACAAGACACAGGTACGGGGTTTTATATCAGATATGTTCAAATTTAGCGGTGAAAGTTCTGCCAGAGTTTCCGTGTGGTGTGTGTGTGTGTGTGTGTGTGTGTGTGTGTGTGTGTGTGTGTGTGTGTGTGGTTATGGAGAGCGGAGGCTCTCTCTTTATTCAGCCAGAATAAACACAACGGCTTTTACATAAATAAATAAAAGTGTGTACAGGAACAGAAGGAAACACATAGGGAGCTTTTTGAGCTGTTTGTGATACGTTCATAAACCTGAACGCTTTAAATGCCATATCTTTTTTTTTTTTCTTCTCTTGAATAGCAATATACACTCGCACACTCACCGTCCACTTTAATAGGAACACCTGTACCCGTTTCCACCCACCTGTTTTTTGTTTTTCGCACCATTCTGCGTAAACTCTAGAGACTGTTGTGTATGGAAATCCCAGGAGATCAACATTACATGTGTAAGTGTATACATAAAATTTATTGATGTAGCAGTTCCACAAAAAATATCATTACACAATACGACAAAGGCAGATTTATTGGACACAAAAGTGGCTCAGTATCAAAAAAGCAGATTTTAAGGTCCAGCATCAACATCGTGGCTATGATTCACAAGCGTGCTGTAATTTGAGGCCCTGTGTTTGTTCTGTTAAGGAGTCCGAAATAAAAGTACGATCCAGTATGCCACGCGTCCCGGCCTGCCCAGACTCGCCTACAGGAAGCTGAACGGGAAAAACCCCGGAGTCGTCTTCCTCCCCGGCTTCGCCTCCAACATGAACGGCCAGAAAGCCGAAGCTCTGGAGGAGTTCTGCAGATCTCTGGGTCACTCGTACCTCAGGTAACCACCGCCGAATTTTATAACTCGTTTACAGCTTATCGTTTCTATAGTAACGGCTCACGATCTGTTACGCTGCACATAAACTGATTAAAATGGATATCGTGACGTCTTCTGTGAGGAGACGTTTACCTAATATTTTATGGAAGGAGTCTCCAGTGTCCGCTTCATCACACCATCCAGTGATTCGGTATTGTACCGTAACAGCAATACATGGAGCGTTTTATTATTTAAATAACGATAACGATATTTCTGGAATCTAGCGCTTAAATATAATCAGCTCAATTCATCGCGATCTGGTGATTTTATGGAGTAAAGGTGATGGGTGTCATTTTCCCGTCCTCCCAGGTTTGATTATTCGGGCTGCGGAGCGTCGGAGGGGAAAATAACGGACTACAACGTCGGCGCCTGGAAGAAGGACGTCCTGTACGTGCTGGATGAGTTAGTGGAAGGACCTCAGGTGAGACAGGAAGTGAAGTCACTGTCATTACACTGAAAAAGAGATCTCTCGTTCAGTTTTATAATCCGACTGGAATAAATGGCGTAATCAGAACGGAGTAAAGTCGTAAAGTCGTAAAGCCCTGGCGACTATTTTTATCAGCTTTATTAAAGTATGCGGAAAATCCGATCGCAGTGTGAACACATGAATAATGATAATTCGTATGTAGTTAATATTCTATATGATTCAATATAATAATCTGATAATCAGAATTAGAGTTTAGGAGTAGGATTATAATTTCATTATTATTTTGTGTATTTTATCCTCATCGAGAGACTTCTTTTTAAATTAATAAAGTACTTTGCAGTTGTTCGATCTGCTCCTCTGCTGCCCTTCAGATGTTCTCTGGCAGACACTCAGTCAGATTCCACACTGTTTACACTTTTTATTGCTGCTTTTAGATTCAGATTTAACAAACTCATCACTAAATAGCGTGACTCGGTTCTGTATAAAACAGAAAAGCAGTAAACATAAAGCGTTCTCTGAAACGCAGTCTGGTGTACATTGTGATCAGCGTCTGTGTTTATGTTCATGGAAAGGACTGAGATAACACAAGGGCGCCAAAACTTTACACCAAACGTGCAGTTGGAACGCAGTGCCAGAATTTGAATGATTGTTTATGTATTCATTTATTTATTTTACCGTCACTGACTCTGAAAACAGAAAGCATATATATATATATTGTATTTCATTCAATATCTCTGATCATTTATAGTTTCTAAACTAAATTACGAGGACGGTGGATCTCTGTGATTCGGTTTATTCGTTTGTTGCAGTTGTTTTGTGTCAGGATCTATTGTTAAAAGTGCTATAAATAAATAAAATAAAAGACACAGAGCACTGAAAAGTCAACAAGGCTAATGTAGCTAACAGCCAAATCCCAACACAATAACATTTTGTATTTGAAAAACTGTGAATTATATTCTATCATCTGCATCACTTCTTGAATTCAGGTACGGTTTAGTTTAGTGTGTCTGGTTTTTCCAAGATGGCCGCCACTGTTACAGTGTTGAGCTACACGGCAAAGTTCACTTCATATTTATAAATGACGGGAAGTCCCTCTGTGTCCTGAACCACACCACCGGCTCTTGACCCAAACTTTTCTCAGCTGATCGATTAACTCTCATGTCTCATGTCCCTCATGTCTTTCTCCCTCGGCTGCGTGCCGTTATCCTGCCTGTAGGTTTTGGTCGGATGCAGTTTGGGCGGATGGCTGATGTTGCTCGCTGCTCTGGCTAGACCGGAGAAGGTCGCCGCCCTGGTGGGCATCTCCACAGCCGCAGATCATTTTGTCACCGCCTACAACGAGCTTCCTATCCAGGTGAGGACGGGTTAGAGAAAACACTCATCGCTCAAGCTCTTTTAACCCGGGTCTACGCTAGAGGTCGGCCGATACTGATAACTAAAATTGATACTGAATGAAAACATAACACTCAAAATAAAATATTGCTGAACTTTATTACACAAATAACCAGCACTGATTGTACCATGAAAATGTACTGTACTCTTTTAAACAGAATAAATATTAATATATATATAAACTATTAATAAATATTAAAGTAAATAAAAGATTTACATCCAAACTGAACCAAAAGGTAAGACTCCAAATAACAAATAAAAATAGAGACGTCCAAAATGAATCAAAAAACACTTCAAATAACACAACAAAATTTGTCAGTGATAGTTTTTATTTCACCTGTAGAGGCCGCTCTCCTACTGTCGAGCTGTAGTTTACGCTGTATGATTTTTCAGCCCGATTTTGCTGTCAGGTTTTAAAGTATTTGGTCGTGAGTTGAGATCAGCGGTCTTAAAAGGCATAATGTGACGTTCTCACATGATCAGCGGACGCTTTAGAAATTTGGAGTGTGAGTGCTAATAATACACCAGAGGTGTGTAGAGTAGCCAAAAACTTTACTCAAGTAACAGTAAAAGTAATAATGACTTGAGTAAGGGTAATGGAGTATCCGATGAGAAAACTACTCAAGTAGCAGATTACTAGTTACTTCAAATCCTGAATCTCAGACTACACGGAGAACTGTACGTCACACCTCTGCTTGACAGTCTGTCTGTTCTGTTTATATGATATAAAACCTGGGTTCAAGATGAAGCAGCGTATCCCAGTTCTGGGATGGGTACAGTAACAAACAACCTGCCGTTTTCAACACAAAATCTCACACACACACACACACACACGCACACACACACACACACACACCAAAAAACAAACATTTTCCCAACAGTTGACTGTCTTTATTTTCACAACATGTTAACAACACAAACTTGTCATCATCTGCATTTAAACAAGACAACGGAGAAGTATGACAGACAGAGACTATGGAACACAACAGAAGAGAAAGTGTGTGTAGAGAGAGAGTGAGGGTTTGTGTGTGTCCGTGCGTATGTGTGTGTGTGTGTCCTGCCTCACTTCTTCCCCCTGGTCGGCCATTATCTTTCAGGACTAAGCCACTAAAAAAGTGAGCGGTTGTTGTGGACGCATTCACACCACTGCAGCGTATCGCGAGACTCGCTACCTCATTATACGTGATTTCAACTAATTATTAAAACTACATATATTCATTAACATTTAACAGTAATGGAGGAACGCCACAGAATGTTGCGAAGTAAAAGTACATTTCTGTGATTAAAAATGAACTTGAGTAAGAGTGTAAGTATGGCCAGTTAAATCTTATCTTAAAAGTAATTTTTTTTCCCAAAAGTTACTGAAGTAAATGTAACGAAGTAAACATATAGCGCGTTACTACCCACCTCGGTACTACACTAATCTAAAATCCAACAAAAGGAGAACAGCATAGGAATGACGCTGGACTTAAATATGGTAGGTACAATTACGGTAGCTACGAATATGGTAGGTACAAATACGGTAGCTATGAATATGGTAGGTACAAATACAGTAGCTATGAATATGGCAGGTACAAATACGGTAGGTACAAATACAGTAGCTGTGAATACGGTAGGTACAAATACGGTAGCTGTGAATACGGTAGGTACAAATACAGTAGCTATGAATATGGCAGGTACAAATATGATAGCTGTGAATACTGTAGGTACAAATACGGTAGCTGTGAATACGGTAGGTACAGATGCGGTAGCTGTGAATATGTCAGGTATAAATACGGTAGCTGTGAATACGGTAGGTACAAATACGGTAGCTGTGAATACGGTAGGTACAAATACGGTAGCTGTGAATACGGTAGGTACAAATACGGTAGCTGTGAATATGTCAGGTACAAATACGGTAGCTGTGAATACGGTAGGTACAAATACGGTAGCTGTGAATACGGTAGGTACAAATATGGTGGCTATAAATATGGTAGGTACAAATACGGTAGCTATGAATATGGTAGGTACAAATATGGTAGCTGTGAATACGGTGGGTACAGATGCGGTAGCTGTGAATATGGTAGGTACAAATATGGTAGCTATGAATAATGTAGCTTCCAACACAAATATGGTAGCGCAAACTATAAATGAGTATTAAAAAAGAGTAGTTGAATGATTGTCAGCAGAAAGAACGTCCGTTCACAGTTTTATCACAAAAGCACCGGAAAGAAACGGAGGATGAATTACGGCTTCCGGGTTTGTAAATGGCTAATTAGCGAGCTCTTTTCAGACACGTCAGATTTGTTTACGATCATGACGTCGTTAAAGTATTTCACGATTTCCAGTTGAACAGCTACAAACCCGAGCGCTTGCTGGTGTTTGCGCGAGCGCGTTCTCTGCGCTGACTGATGACGTAAGCAGAACGTAGTAATGTTCTGTCGTTAGAGGAGCTTCGTGGTGTAATCCGTGTAGGAGAGCAGGCGCTATCACGCAGTCTGTTATGGAATTTGAACAGGATTTTATTCCGATCATCTCGTACACTGTGGTAATAACCGCGCAGCATAAAACCAGGTTGTGATCCCTGTGTGATATTAACGTGTGTCCTGCAGGCGAGGAAGGAGATCGAGGAGCGCGGGTTCTGGTCGTTCCCCAGCCGCTACAGCGAGGAGGGCTCGTACACTCTGAGCGTGGACTTCCTGCGGGAGGCGCAGTCTCACTGCGTGCTGCAGTGCCCCATCCCCGTGTCCTGCCCCGTGCGGCTCATCCACTGCCTGCAGGATGCCGACGTCCCGTGGCACGTGTCCATGCAGGTGGCCGAGCGCGTCCTCAGCAGCGACGTCGACGTCATCCTGCGCAAACACGGCTGCCATCGCATGTCCCAGAGGGACGACATCAAACTGATCGTCTACACCATCGACGACCT
>CM042565.1:16697012-16802012 GCA_023630585.1 Cranoglanis bouderius | reverse complement strand
ACACACACACAAACACACACACACACAAACACACACACACACACACACACATGGTTTATATCTCTGTTAATGCAGGTCCTTTAAAAGCACATTGTCCTGACAAAAAACATGTATTTTGATATTATTATTAGTAGTAGTAGTAGTAATGTTGTTGTTGTTGTTCTTGTTGTTATTTACCTAAGTGTCTTTCTAATCCCTGTATATTATTTGTTTTTATATATAAACAATTTATCAGCGTTTGTTTTTTTTTTGTTTTGTTTTTTTTATATATGACATATAATTTGGTTTAAAGTCGTGCACTCCTCACGGTGTTGTGTTTGACATAATTAAAAGCGTGACGTGATGTAACACTGGGCTGTTTCGTTGTGAAGATAACGGCGGCCATGTTTGCGGTTTGTTTAGGCGTGTTCGCGGCGCCGTTCACCAACCCGGAGCAGGCGAAGCGCTTTATCCGTCAGAAGAGGCAGACCGGCTACTGGGACCCCAATCACTCTCAGAACATGTGGGGCTACACGGTGCAGGAACAGGTGAGCAATCCATACGCAACTCACGTGTAACTCACGTGATCTGTCAGTGAAATGGTTTACTGATGATAATTAAGTCTGATATGTATACACAGTGATGTTACTGTTATTTTAAAACACTGTGGCATTTTAAAAAGAGCTGAAAATGTTTTATTTTTTTAATTGTTTTATTGCAATATTAAAGAAATGTATATCACCGTTATTCGCCATATCATCTTGGTTCAGTGTATATGTGATCACCGTGAACAAGAATTGCAACACATTTCTCTGGACTGTAAAGGTGAAAAGCATGTTTACTCCAAACTCACTCTCAGCGGAAGTCTAAGGGCAGATGTTGGACTCCATACATTTAGATATACGAGACTGTAAAACATCGACTCAAACTTCAGGAACAATAAACGTGCGAGGATGAGAGAGTCTTGAGTGAAATTTTTCATCAATGCTGTTCTTCTTTAGTTCTTTCTTTAATTTTCAGTAATTTTCCAACACTGGAGCTGTTCAGTAAAAAGTAGATCCTTCGCTTTACACATTTTTTTTTATTGCATCTGCAAATTCATCCCTCTGAAAAAGTAGTCCCACCTCAGAAAGGTGCAGATGCACAGATTTCGAGCTCTATTTATCTATAAACACTTCTGACTTAAGAATTTATGATAGCAATTTTCTTTTTCTATCTATCTATCTATCTATCTATCTATCTATCTATCTATCTATCTATCTATTTATTTATTTATTTATTTATTTATTTATTTAACAAAAATACAACTTTCACATAAACGTTTTTATTGCAGTTCCATAACTTCTCTTAGAATTCCCTTTATTAATGATTTAGGTGTAAAGAGGTTGTCTGTTATTTTCTCAGTAAAGTGAAAAATGTGTTCAAATTCTTTTCTGTAGTAACCACACACACACACACTTTATATAACCACACACACACACACTTTATATAACCACACACAAACTTTATATAGCCACACACACATGCATACATTTTAAATTAAAGTGTAATATAGAAAAAAAAAAACTGTAGACATTTTGGCTTCATGGACGACCAAACTTGCAGAAATTAAAAAGATATATACAGTACTGTGCAAAAGTTTTAGCACCCTATTTTTTTTAGTACAAACTCTGTTATAGATTTTTTTTATTTGATGACGTCTACATGATCGAGTCGGTACAAAAAACATTTTCGATTCCCAAACATTAGTTTTCTGGCACAAAATGAAATGTTACAGAAAAATGTTTGTATGTGATTAAAGAAAGCAGCGTATTATGTAAGAGACACTTTTCAGACAGTAAACACAATGAAGGCTGCTGGGTTTCACTGCAGAAATAAGAAGCGAGTGCGAAAGTCAAAGTGTCCAGAAGAACTGTGTCTGGTTCTGCAAGATGCTCAATAAAACTTACCAGCTCATTTCCTTATAAAACTGCACACATTGTACCGGAGACTACTGTTTTTATTTTTATTTTTTTGTCACCAAATATTGACTTTGTTTCATTTACTACTGTTTACTGCTCTTTACTGTATTTTTTTAAAATGTGGAAACATTTAATTTCATTATTTTGAAGGCGTCTTTGCTCTACAGCATTTCTTTGCATGTGTCTAAGACTTTTGCACAGTACTGTGTGTGTGTGTGTGTGTGTGTGTGTGTGTGTGTGTGTGTGTGTGTGTGTGTGTATAATGACTTGATAAAACAAATATAATTCATTTTTAATTAAATTTAATCCTAAATTTATTTTTGTATTACTTTTTCCTTCATTTATTATTTTCTGTATTTATTTATTTATTTTTATTCGTTTAAACCTTTATTTATTTATTTATTTATTTATTCCACCTATTTATATATTTATTTATGCGTTCACTTATTTATACATTTGTTTATTTCAACATTTTTTATTTCTTATATAAAAATAAATGAACGCATACATAAATAAATACAAAAATAAATGGAAAAAATAAATAAAAGAATAAATACATAAAAGTTAAAAAGAATAAAAATAAATAAAACAATACAGAACATGATAAATGGAGGAAAAGTGTCATACAAAAATAAATTTAGGATTAAATTTAATTAAAAATTAATTATTTGTTTTATTAAGTCATTTTTCCTTATTTATTTTACTATTATTACATTTATTTATTTATTTGTTTATTTATTTATAATTTCTGCAGGTTTGGTCCTCCATACTTATTGGAACATATTGGAACTTAATCATACAAGCATTGAATCTGTGTGTGTGTGTGTGTGTGTGTGTGTGTGTGTGTGTGTGTGTGTGTGTTAGGCTAATGAGTACTGGACTGCGTTGAGGACAGATGCTCAGTATTACATGGACATGGGAAACCTGGTGTTTGACCGCTCTGTGGCTGAGTGAGTGACTCTAATCTGTTCCTACATAGACTAGTTGAGTAACACATTAACTAGTCACCGCTACGAGGATGTCGACTAGTCGGATGGTGGAGAAAACAGCGAGGCAGACGGTAAAGAAAGCAGCTAAATGTACTTTGTTAGTCTGAAAATATTTCACACTAGATGAAGCTGATGCTACCGTCACCTGCACAAGACCGCGCTGGGAAAAGTCCTTAATGGACGTTAACACTTTATCACTTGTGGTGTGAGCGATTCTTATTTTAATCCCTCCTACTCCCGAAGGAATTCCTCCCAAAGTTACTTTTAGAGCTAAATAAAATGTAAATAAAATCTGTGAATTCTGTTGTGGCCAGCGCTGTGTGAAACGGCGCTCTCAGAGCCGCGGGTTGCGCATCACTATCTGAACTCACCCAGCTAGTTTAGAGTCAGATCAGCACCGTGTGCCGGCTTCAAGACCATGATCCGGACTCGTTTTTGTACCCTAATGAGGCCGGGGTGAAACATGGCAGAAAAATCTCCCAGTCCATCATTACACTATAAGGAGGTTCCACACATTAAAAAAAAAAAAAGTAATGCGTAGCTTTTTTTCAAATTGCTGGTCAACTAGTAAAAATTAGTAGTCGTGCAGCCCCGACTCTTCACTCTGTAATATTTAAATTCCTCGTGAAATTACTTATTAGCTGTGATTTGTTTCCGTATGTTGACATATTACCTTCTGAAACAGGACATCGACGTGAGGGCTATGACAAACCCCCCGCCCGAGCTAAACAAACCTGGCAGTTGAGAGCTAGGTAAATAAGACGAGCAGCTCCAGAAGAGTTTAACAAGAGCCTTTTACTAACCCGTACTGCTGGAGACGCGCCGACGGTGTATAAAGACAATCGTGTAGTCGCTCGGTCTGGGGTAGCAGCCTTGAAGAGCCACAAGTTGGTAAAAACGTGTCTGAAAAGTCATAAAACTGCCACCATGCACAAATTCCACCCTCACTGATTCGAACCAGTAAACTCCAACCATGTTTTCAAGCGAGAGAAGACGAACACACAGATGAGCTGCTACTGTAGAGTGAGACACGCCCCTTGGGGAGGGATTTATATTTTCTAGAGAGCATTTAATCGGATGATCACAAAATTCTGATTAATTATGAATGAGCAAAAAAAAAAAATAATAATAATCTGTTTTCCCGAATTATAAAACGAACTATAAAATTAAAACTTTTTTTTTTTTTTTTGTCCATAAGACTAAGGGACAGGTAGAAAAGCAATTTCCGAAACACCAATTTTGATTTCAGAGGCAATTTAATAGAGAATTTTAAAATTTCTGAAACTGTGAGCAGGTTTTCCTTGATGTTGAAGTGTCTCTGCTGTTTTATCACACTGCCCGTGTTTCTGTCCTCTTTCTTCTCCTCTCCTTCTGCAGTGAGAACTACAGGATGTACATGGAAATGCTGAGGAATGCAAGAGCACATCTCGACGCGATCACCGGCCGACAGCGATAGATCAGCCGGATTAGACTGATCAGACATCCGGTGATGGATGATCCAGTGATTGATCGCTCTGCTGATTCAGTGCCTGATGGTGGAGCTGCTCTTTGTTGGATGCTTTTCTAGCGTAGAACTGCAGAAATTTCTGCATCAGAGGCTCATGTAAGCTCGGTCAGATCATCGTTTTATTCAGTTCCATCTCACAACACACCTGAGAGACAGGTTACCTGAGGCAGGTGTGTTCGGAGCTGGAACAGACCACATTCGTGAATATGGATTGAGATCCTCTGGCCTTTAGGTTAGGTAACATTTGTGAAAAGTAAAATAATAAATTCATATCGTCTGCCTGCACCCAGTGTCTGAAGTCTCTTGTTTAGCACTATAATAATATTTGAGGAGGGTGTTAAAGTGCCAGACATCGGTCTTAAAATCTTCGCCATCTACTGTGCTGGGGTGGTATTGCTAGTAAAACAAGAAACTAAGCATTGTTTGTTTAGAGACCTTCATGCAGGTTTCAAATCAAAATTTTTAAACAGTTCAACTAGCAAAACTAGATGATTTTATTTGTTCCAAGTTTTGGTTTCTGTTTTGTTTTATGGTGTATTTTTTTATTAGCAAATTGAGTATATAAAGTACCTTAGTGTTACCTTTGGCTAAAAGATTTGCTGTTTGTGTTGCTATTTTTGTGTGTATATACAGTAGAATCAGCAGCGCTTTTGTTGACATATTAGTGAGCCATTTGGCTTTCCATACGCCCCTCCCTGGCTCCCTCCGTGTGTGGAGGCAGATCTGGCTTAAGACACCAAAGGATGCTGGCCAAGACCCCCTTCTATGATGGCGAATCGCTTCCCAAACGAATCAGTTCTTAATTCATTAGTCGAATGAATCAATTCATAAAAGGGAGGACATAAAAATGTGTGCAGAAATGAGATCAAACTTAGCATACACAATATATTTACTTTTACTTTTTCATTTTATTTAATAATATACAGAGCTCTCCACTAATATTGGCACCCTTGGTAAATATGAGCAAAGAAGGCTGTGAATTTTTTTTTGTCCTTTTGATCTTTTGTTCAAAACATTCACAAAAATACTCTGCTCTCATGGATATCAAACAACTGCAAACAATACACAGGTTTATCAAAAAAAAAATCTTTGTTAAATATAGGTGTGCAACAATTATTGGCCCCCTTTTAGTCAATACTTTGCCAAGATAACAGCTCTGAGTCTTCTCCTATAATGCCTGATGAGGTTGAAGAATATATGGCAAGGGATCTGAGACCATTCCTCCATACAGAATCTCTCCAGATCCTTCACATTTTGAGGTCCACACTGGTGGACTCTCCTCTTCAGTTCACCCCACAGGTTTTCTATGGGTTTCAGGTCAGGGGACTGGGATGGTCAGGGCAGGACCTTGATTTTGTGGTCAGTAAACCATTTTTGTGTGGATTTTGATGTATGTTTTGGATCATTGTCCTGCTGGAAGATCCGACCACGGCCCATTTGAAGCTTTCTGGCAGAGGCAGTCAGGTTTTCATTTAATATCTGTTGGTGTTTGATAGAGTCCATGATGCCATGTATCCTAACAAAATGTCCAGGTCCTCTGGCAGAAAAACAGCCCCAAAACATTAAAGAGCCACCACCATATTTAACCGTGGGCATGAGGTACTTTTCCATATGGCTACCTCTCTGTGTGCTCCAAAACCACCTCTGGTCTTTATTGCCAAAAAGCTCTATTTTGGTTTCATCTGACCCTAGAACCCGATCCCATTTGAAGTTCCAGTAGTGTCTGGCAAACTGAAGACGCTCGAGTTTGTTTTTGGATGAGAGTAGAGGCTTTTTTTTCTTGAAACCCTTTCAAACAACTTGTGGTGATGTAGGTGACTTCGGATTGTAGTTTTGGAGACTTTCTGACCCCAAGACGCAACTAACTTCTGCAATTCTCCAGCTGTGATCCTTGGAGATTTTTTGGCCACTCGAACCATCCTCTTCACAGTGAGTTGAGACAGAAAAAGTGCGTTGCATTATATTTTAGCATACAGATGTCAATAGTGAATCGAAAGAATCACCTCACATGTGTCGGTTTTGTAAAACGCGTTTGTTCAGAAGAGTCGACTCAGTGAAGTGACTCGTGATGGAGATCTCTGACTCCTCCCCGTGCCAAGTGAAACAGACGGAGCGGACCGCAGGGTGAGTGCAAACATCCCACTCCCGAACACATCTTATCCACTAATTCATCAATTTTCATCGTAATTCTGCTTCCGGTTTGATGTTTGATGTCTGTGAATTATGTCACGTGCGCACACATCGCATTACGTTTCTGTAAATGATGCTCTGTTGTGTTTAGTGTTTTTATTTCATGATGAGCGATGTATGCGTCATGCGAAGCGTGTGTGTGTTTGTGTGTGTGTGTGTGTGTTTATCTGCTAATTAGCATTAAATGATGCACTGCGCTCTCGCGCCTTTGTTCATTAAAGATCAAAGCTGTTATGCGGTGTGGAGGCGCGCGCGATGGACGCCATGCGGAGCATCACTTCTAATTATGAAGAGTGAAACGGTGCAACATCAACAGTGGATAGGAAGGAGAAAGGACACACACACACACACACACACACAGAGCAGAAGAGAGCTGAAGATGCCTTAAAACATGCAGTCTGCCTGCTTTTTTTAATTATTTGTGTGTGTGTGTGTGCGTGTGTGTGTGTGCTGACATGGCATTATTTCATGACTGCATGTTTATGTTCCTGTTTTTTTTTTTCTCCAACCCCCCAGCAGTGCTCCTTGTGTCCGTGGAGCAGATCGGTGATACTCAGAGCCAATGGCGAACCGAGGGCCGAGTTATGGCCTGAGCCGTGAGGTGCAGGAGAAGATCGAGCAGAAATACAACGTTGAGCTGGAGGCTCGACTCGTGGACTGGATCGTGGCTCAGTGTGGAGACGACCTGCAGCGCCCACAACCTGGCAAACAGAACTTCCAGAACTGGCTCATGGACGGCACGGTGAGGGAGAGGAACCTCAGGCAGCCATGTCTGTGTCGGGCATTTTAAAATGTGTAGCAGTAGTGAGGCAAGGCAGGTTGGTTTTCACCTCAGGAATCTTCTTAGAGCTGAGTTTAGTTCCAGGAACCTTTTTTAAAATTTTGCTCGAGAAGCTTCCAGATCAGGAACACGTCTGAGCAACACCAACCCAATAATAACCTGCGTTTAATTACCGAAGTGTGTTTTTATATTAGAGACAGCACACAGGCTTTCACACAAGTGATGAGTGAGAAACGTGTGTGTGTGTGTGTGTGTGTGTGTGTATGTGTGTGTGTATGTGTGTGTGTGTGTGTGTGTGTGTGTGTGTGTGTATGTATACACTTCTAGTGGTATGCTGATTGATAAGACTTGCACGTTCAGCTGATATATAAATCTAAATTAACTCAGTATTTTTACTATTATTATTATTTTAAAAAATATTATTATTATATAAAAATGATAAATAAAAATAATAAAAATAAAATAAAAATGATTGTGTATCACTTTTGATGACCTGCCACGGCCCCACTCTTCAGAGGACAATATGAAATTTGTTAGCAGTATACTGTATAGTTTCTTTTTTTTGACTATTAAAGCCACTTCTGAGTGAGTGAGTGAGTGAGTGAGGGAAAGAAAGAAAGAAACACATAGTAGACAATTAAAAAATAAAGAAAAGCAGAAGAAAGTTTTAATTAAGAAAAATGATAAAGAGCAAAGAAAAGAGAAAGAAAACATTATGCATATGTGCATGTGCCCTTCAACAAATAAAACAGAATTTACAGCAAAATAGAAACGGGGAAAAAACTATTAACATTTATTTTTTTTAAAAACACAAAGAGAGAAGTTGTATTGCTGTGTTGTACTTTTGCGTCACCACTGTTCTTCTCTGTAACGGTCACAGTTCCTGCAGTATTGTACAAACACTGAACAGGAACTTGTGCTAAGCTCTTCTTCAGGACGGGTTCAACTCCAGTTCCTCAGGTGGTTCCAGGACTTCAGTGTAAACACATACGCACACCTATTCCTGACCAGATTTTCAGCTTTCTGCTTTTCTGAGTCTTCAGGGTGGACCTGACGAGGAGGATGAGGCTGCAGCGCAGGTCTTAGTTGTATAGTGAGCAAAAACAGGTGATTTTGGACGGAGCCATTAGTATCGTAAATGCTGATTTGTTTCACAACTGTCGTTCTCTCCGACTTTGCAGATCCTCTGCCGACTCATCAACAGTCTTTACCCGAGCGACATGCGGCCCATACAGAAGATTCCTGAAACCAAGATGGCTTTTAAGCAGATGGAGAAAATCTCTCAGTTCCTACAGGCTGCAGAAGCTTACGGTGTTACCAGAGGAGACATTTTCCAGACTGTTGACCTATGGGAAGGTAACACACACACACACACACACACACACACACACTCCGACCACAGTTGTCTTCACTGATTGCGTTCTATATGCCATTTAATGTAGATCCTTTTTTCAATAGTGAAGTTGTAAGCAGAAAACAATGAAAATTGGGTTATTTGTGATAATCCTCAAACTGTTCTGCTCCTATAACCGGCAACAGATCACTTTTCCTAGCTAGATCACAACGTAGAAACCTGCAGCATCTCGGACTGACTCGGCTGAAACACCGCGAGGTCGAACGTGAGGCGGGCGTTTCAGGTTACAGTACGTCAGGAGAATTTGATTACTGTCAGTGGTTCAATTTGATGGATAGATGTTGAAATGAATTCCTGTTTAGAATATATACGTGTAGCGTTAAAAAAACAACAACACCGGACTGCTGTCAGTCAAATCGATAAAATGATTCCAAATTTGAACTTTTATGGCCAGCATATTTGGAGTTGAAAGGGGACTGAGCACAGGAGAAAGCATGTGATGCTGCAGTGTAAATTCTGTTCTGTGGCTCTTGTGAAGATCAACCGCATCACGAATTCTGCAGAGCCAGGATATCTTTTACTCAAAGCTTGTCGGCCTCTGCCAGGAGGTTAATACTTAGCCAATAGGAGGTTCTTTCAAGATAATGACCCTAAACATACATTCACATCAAGTTGTATAGTTTGTTTAAATAAGACTACAGTTCCCCTGTGTGTTTGAGCTCAAAATGTCATGGATGTGTTATTCATTTTATACGCTCTTATAACGTCAGAAAGTAGAACTCTTAATTGTCTGATGAACTTTTAAAGAACACTTTTCTCTAAAAGTTTTTTTCCCCTCACTTTTAAATACATGTATTTTTCTTTCGCTCTCTTTTTTTTTTTTTGGGTTTGTGGTTGCCATTTTAAAAGACAAAGGTCCTACAACACCATTGTTTCTGTGTGGGCTGTGATGGCTTTGGGGTAAAACCCTTGCCTCTGAACTTGAAGGTTGCTGGTTTGAATCTGGCTTGTGCTTGGTTGGTTGGGATGAGTGATGGAAATGGGTCTTGAAGACCCTCTGTGGGGGTGAAGGAAGAAAATAAAGTGTGGGTGATAGGTTTTTTTTTTAAACAGTATTCCCTATATATGCAAAACTAAGTCGAAACACACTCTTCAACCTGCATAATCCCCTCTGTTCTCCTGCCCCAGCCCTGGGGGGGCAGCTGCCCGGATATTACCCCCCCCGACTTGGGTCTCGCCCTTCTGAACCTTCTACACTCATATCCTGGAGTCCTGGCTGGGGCTTGACCCAGCAACCTCTCACGCCAGAGGCGAAGCTCATCCACATGAACCACAGGATCTCGTACTTGATAGCTGTTTTATAGAACTTTTCACTATTGTATACCTAATCCTCAACCACAGTTAAAGGAAAAACACAGACTTGAACCAGAGATCTCACACACCAAAGGCCATGACACTAACCACTGCACCACTGTGGGATGAGTAGTGGTATGGCTTATTGGACCTTTGACTTAAAAAATGGCTCAACAGAGCACATCAAGGAGAGATGATGATGAAATGTTTAGTGGAAGAGGAGATGGTTGTTTCCCTTCAGCTCCGAGTGGTTGAGGACTTTCCTGGGAGTTTCTCTCAGTAACAGGACACCACAAATGCAGCTTTGACAGCACCACTAACCAACACACACCAACATACTGACAGACCGGTTGGTGTGCTGTACCTGTGTGCTTTCCTCTGTGCACACATTCGGCTTGTCATTGGAATATTCCAAATGCAAAGTATTTGGTTAATTAGCAATAAAGGTTATATTATACACAGTACTCAGTTCGGTAACATTATGGTAGACTCCAGGAGGAAACCATTCTGGGTAAATTATGCTTTGATGGAATCGGATGGCATTTGAAAAGCTTGAAAACACAAGTAGTCTGTGTAAGCCTGAGCACTAAAATTAATTTTTCCTGGCAGTAGGTCTTGGGGTTGTTACCCAGACTCCTCCATTCCTGCCCTTTACACATGGTGTGTGCTAGATAAACAGATGTACTTTATCAGTCCCGAAGGAGAAATTTTGCTGCCTGCTCAGACCTTCTAGACCTGACTAGAAATTGAACCGGTGACCTCCTGACCCAGAAGCCAAGCTCAACCAGTTGAACTACAGGATCTCACACATACAGCACCTTTTTGTATTCTTAGTCTCATAATGAATGGCTTTAATCCAAATAAGCTCCAAGATTCATACATTTGTTCATTCATCTTCAGTAAGCACTTTATCCTGATCAGGGTCCTGATGGATCCTTTAAAGTTTTGAATTTTCTAAGCATGTGGATTAAGGGTGCCAAAAATTCCAGAGTTTAACTGTAGACTTCAATCCTGTTGCTAGGTTACCTTAAACTTGGATTTACATTTGACTTTAATTCTAATCTTGAAGCTGAAGTGGTTTAAATCAGCAGAAGGTTCACCTCTGTATCTGCCTTCAATCAGTAGCTTTATTTTCACACACAGCCTCCTGTGTGTGTGTGTGTGTGTGTGTGTGTGTGTGTGTGTGTGTGTGTGTGTGTGTGTG
This sequence comes from Cranoglanis bouderius, assembly GCA_023630585.1. Classification (NCBI taxonomy): domain Eukaryota; kingdom Metazoa; phylum Chordata; class Actinopteri; order Siluriformes; family Cranoglanididae; genus Cranoglanis; species Cranoglanis bouderius. The sequence goes on along the minus strand of CM042565.1, from coordinate 16,790,694 downwards.
TGTGTGTGTGTGTGTGTGTGTGTGTGTGTGTGTGTGTGTGAGATGCAGTGTGTATAATCATCTGTGATGTGTGTGTGTGTCTCACAGGGAAGGACATGGCTGCTGTCCAGAGGACACTCATGGCTCTGGGAAGTGAAGCTGTCACCAAAGACGATGGTCATTACCATGGCAACAAGGACTGGTTCAACAGGTGTTACCCATAATGCAGTGCTGCCATAGACCCACTGTAATGTTGACTACCAACCAGTATGAGATGTAAATGTAAAAAGATGAAAATAGATTTGGTAAAAATATAGTTTGTAGTCTGAAAGCATATTAAGTGCACTCGTGCAATCCCACAATGCAGTGCTAGAGTTTAATGTCCAAATGATACAACATGGAGATTTCGGAATACCCATAATGCAATACTGCTGTTTGTAGGGAAGAGGAAATAGGGAGTATGTTATTCATTGTGTTCGTTCTCTCTCGTTCTCTCTCTCTCTCTCTCTGTGTGCGCGCGCGCAGGAAAGCTAAAGGCCATAGGAGGGAGTTCTCGGAGGAGCAGCTGCGTCAGGGTCGCACTCTGATCGGCCTGCAGATGGGCAGTAACCGTGGTGCGTCTCAGTCGGGTATGACGGGCTACGGCACGCCACGACAGATAATGCGCTACGACTCGCCACGCCGCAACGGAGAACCTAGTTCCCCCTAAAACTCCCCTCACAATGGTACAACCCAGAACCCCAAATCAGTTCCAGAGCTCTTCCTTTTTAATTATTTAAAATTTTTCTTCACAGATTTCCGTCCATACTCCGTGAATATTTATTTTCTCACTATAACGATTCACACCTTGTGCTCCTTCAGCAATGAAAGAATTAGAAATAACTCAATGTTTTCAAATGATATTGTGAAATACAGAACTCTTAACACATTATCGCTAACGGATGCTTTTAGTTAACCACGAGGCTAGAAAAAGCCGCGAGTTACGCTCGTCTGTTTAACACTGACAGGAAATAAACCACCGTATTTTAGTTGGTTTATTATTAAACTGGTTTTGGGAGTTTGTAGAACTTTGAAGTGAGTTAGCAATATTAAGCGGTTGTTTAGTCACCACGTGTTTAACATTGAGCCGCTAAGTAGCTCGCTAATTGGCTAAATCCGTTTAGATGCTAGTCAGTGACCTGCTCTCTTTGCACATTGTTTATTCTTTCCCCATTTAATGAAGCAAAAGATTGCCCTCCTTTTTTTTTCTCCAGAGAACAGTAAGGATTTTGTTAGCAATATATAATAAAAGAAAAAATTAAAAACTAAATCTTTTTAACGGACAGAAAAGATAAAAAAATAAAATAAAATAAAATGCACGTGTGCATGTGCACATGGACAAATCATAAACAAAATAAATTTACCACAGAACAGGGATGAAAACATGGGAGGAAAGAAAAGAATTAAAACAAATATACGTCTAACAGAGCGTCCTAGCTAAAAAATCAACACTTTTTTTTTTTTTTAAACTACAACTCAGGGGAATGAAAAAATCTATGGACGAATAAAAGACAAATCAGACTCGCTTTAGCTCGCATGCTGCAAAGGAAGCCGTTAGCCTAGCTACGTGTACTGTAGTATCCATGGAATAAATACCACACTGTAAGAGTATGGATCTGGAATTAGCTGAAAATGAAGAGCTCATTTCTGGATCAGTTCTTAGAGAAACACCAAACAGTACATACCGGATGTATCCCGATATCAAGAAGAAAGAACAGAAGGTGCCAAGTTAGGTTATGAAAACAAACCTGTGAAAAACATTCCTGTACAAGTTTGAGAAGTCTGGCACAATCACCTTTAGTGCTAGAAGCTTCCAGAAAAAAAAATAAATAAAAGTATCACAGAGGAGTTTGTGGTTAAGTAGCTAAAGTTAGCAAAGCAGGGTTTTGCTAGCTAGCAAAAGTCACCACAGGATTTTGTTTCTACATAGCTAAATTTACCACAAGAGGTCACTACACACTAGCTAAAGTTACCATGAGGTTATTGATAACATGCCAAGTGGACATAAAGGATACAACATGCTAGATAAAGTTACCACAGGTTTCATGCTAATAAGGAAACTTACCAGTAGGAGTGCATTGCCAACAAACTTACCACAAATATTTACTGTTAGCTAGCTAAATTAACCACAAGTAGTTAATATTGGCTGTCTAAATGTACCACAGCTAGTTGCTAGCTAAACTTCCCAATAAATATTTACTGTTAGCCAGCTAAATTAACCACAAGTAGTTAATATTTAGCTGTCTAAATGTACCACAGGTAGTTGCTAGCTAAAGTTATCACAAAGTTATTGCTAGTTGAATGAAGCTTATTGCAAGACAGCTACAGAAGATTTTTTTGCTATCTTGCTTAATTCAGCACAGGTTAGTGCTAGCTAGTTAAAGTTACCACAGAATGGTACTGCTGGAGTTTTCCGGATCATTTTGTTTACTGCTCAAAAACGTTTAGAAGAGACCGGGTATAAAATCTTCCTCAATGCGTGGCCTTGAAATAGGATACCCAAGGCTAGAACTTCATCATTCCCTGACAGAATTAATAATGTGTGGACTTGTGATATTTTTATTCTCATTTCTACATGGCACTAGACGATAATGTGATCACGTAGTGTTTAAATTGTGGCTTCAGTGTGTTAAAAAGCCATAGAGTTTTCCTTAATTCCTTAATAGAAGCCATATTGAAGCTGTTGCACTTTGAAGCCATCTTAAAATGTCTTTTTTTAGACAGATTGCACTGTCATTCTTTGTTTTTTTTAGTCGAAGATTCACATTTTTGGGTCTAATTCCGAATGGATGAATGTCACAATGATGTCATGCTGTGTCTTAGATAGTTTACGTACTACAAACTAGCTAACATTAGCTAGCTATCAGTAAATTCCTATTATAACTTTGGCTAGCTGATAGCAAGATCCTGTGGTAAAGTTACCACAGGATTTTGCTACTAGCTAGCTGAAGTTACCACAGGATTCTCCTGCTAGTTAACTAACATAAATGCAGGATTTTCTTGCTAGCTAGCTAGCTAACTAAAGTTACCACAGGATTTTACTGCTAGCTAGGGGGAAAAAAAACAAGTTAAATCTACAACCCTTAAGTTTTCTTTGTGTGTTTCTCTGAGGTAATCCTTCTATGGAGAACCCTTCTATACCCCTTTTTCTCTATATGAAAGGGTTATAAGTAAAACCTGTTTAGGAAGCTAGGAACCCTTAACTATCCTTTCTATAACAGTTTTAGTGCAGTTTAGTTTACTTCCCTATTAAGACGTGGATGATGTTTTAGAACCATAGTGTGTGTAACCTGGATACACTGCACAACGTAGAGGAAGGGGAGGAGCTATAAGAGAACATTTGAAATTTATTAAGGAGAAGTTATTGTTCGAATTGAGGCGTTACTGCACTACAAACATAGATCGGGTATATCTGGCACTCTTAGTTTTTCGTTTCTGTCCTTAAATATAAATCTTTAGAGGTTCTATCATGAAGCGCACAACCATTTGACAAGATTCCAAGTAAAAACCCCTTTAGAACACAAAACCTATCCAAGGAACGCTCGATGAACGCTTTCTCCCCCCTCCAAAATCCTGAATAATATGCTATAGTGAAGAGTGTGTTAACGCTATAATCATCAGTCTTTAGTCGCTGGGGTTCTGTTCTCCAGAACCCAGAACCCGTTAGATGTCCGGGATCTTTCCAACATTCCAGAACAGATTGTTATGATGTCACAGTGATGGATGGGTGTCTAAGGTAGTGAGCTCACTCACTGTTCCCTACACCAGTAAATGTAGGGAACTGAGTGAGTAATGGATTCGGGTGCAGGGACGTCCCGTCGTGTCAACCCCGTCACAAAGGGTGATCTAATCGAGCCGGTTATATATGCTTAATCGTAATTGCAGTCATAGTGTGCATTCTGAACGTATAAATACAAATTTTATGATTGTAATTGTAGGAAATTCATTTTAAGCACAACATGGATACATTCAGTGGATGTGTTTAAAATGAAACAGAGAAAATATTATGTAATTGTCGTTGCCAAGCAATATATATATATATCTATATATCTATATATATATATATATATATATATATATACACACACACACACACACACACACACATATAGCAGTGTTGTTCATATGTACATTTGCTCCTGAGTTTCCCTCCTCACCCCGCAATAGTTTCCTTAGTCAGAGGAAAATATTTATCTCACACGCCGAACCATGTACTGTACATCTTTTTAGTTTTTTTTTTCTGTTTTTTAAACAAATGGTCCTTAAATGTAAGGAAAGGTGATAAAACAGTTCAAATGAGTGTGTGGTTTTACAGTATTTTTTTTTTTTGCAGTAGGTATGCGCCGATTTTCCATGCTGTAACAACTTCGTTTGTGCTGTAAAAACTGTTTTAAAGGCATGTGTCTGTGTGAGTACAACTACTGACAGGCTCAAGGTAAAAATAACGACTTTGCATAAATAAAAAAAATACAGCAGTCACTGAATCTGAAACTTATATAAAATCCGAAGTGATACCGTTTCAAACCAATATCGGCCGGTGTACAGTATTAGATCGGTGCATCCTGTGTGATAAAAACTAATAATACAGTTGCATCATGTGTCAGTAATTAGAATCAAATAAAACTTATTGTTGCTTCCTATCACTGTACAGGATTAAGTGCTTTGTGAAACGTCAATAAATTCGTTCTAATTCCTACCGATGTACTGTTTTTCATTCAGCTGTGTGTGTACTCAAGGTGGCGCTATTCAACTCGTTGTGATCGCCGTGACCCTAGAAATGCAGTATATCAGGCTCTCCTTAGCGAGTCAGATCATTTGACTCGGCTCACCAATAGGAGTCGAGTCTATAGGGTTCACGAACAATTTTTGCGGTATTATGACCTGCGACTGTTCTTCTTTGCCTACCTATGTCTGGAAATGTTTAATGAAATCTTACTCTAGCTACTAATTAACGAAGTAACGTTACTCAAAGCGCCGAAAGGGCCGACTCGTTCACGAACGACACATCGCTACAGTAAACCCCCGCGACTTTACCTCACAACTGGAGTAAAAACAAAAGCCGTGCAGAATGTTACATCATTCCTACTCGATTTTACTACCATTGTTATTCTTTGGGGATTTTTTTTTTGTATGTTGCTGTGGAAACTGCTCTGTCAATCATTCTGCAAAGTGACACGCCTCTAGAGCTCCAATCACACGGAAAATTTTACTATAATTTGTATTTACCAAAATTATTAATGTCACATCTTTAACAATAAAACGTCAGGCAACGATCTTGATCTCTATGAAACCATATTATTAGCGCATATAGTTTTGGATATAAACGTATAGGACAACACACTCCAAGAGTGAGTGAATGGGGGGGGGGGAGCGTGGAGTGAATAAGAGGGGGGGGATAAATGAAGCTTTTGTTCAAACAGACTTTTATTTCATAAGAATCTATGATGACGGTAAACCCCTACTCTGCTCACACACACACCACCTGAAACACTTTAGAAGTTTGTAATGATTTTTTTTTTTTTTTTTTAAATCATCAGATGAACATCTCTTTCTCTCTCGAGCCCGCGCGGGCGCATGTGCGCTCTCCCTCTCTCTTTTGTGGTTTGTCAAATTAAAGAAAACGAAGTATATGTAACAAAACAAAGACGGAAACACGAAGGCTGGAATGTTTTCCTATGGACTGCAATGAAATCGGCTGTCTGATCTCCATGGGTCATTCGTTCATCCTTCTGTCTGTCCATCCGTCTGTTCCTCCTCAGTCACCTCGCCACGCTTCTTCTGCAAATCAGTTTTTAAAAGAAGGTCAAGGGTCAAGCCTAGGCTAGGTGAAACAGTGACTGGGGGATGGTGGTGTGATGAAGAGGAGTAGAGGAGTTACTCACCTTCAGCATGTTGTAATGTTCCAGGCTGCTGCAGTGCTCAGACTTGGCCTTTTTCTCATCCGTGTAAAAAACGTTACACAGCTTGCAGAAGAAGCCGCTCTTGGGGACGACGTAGCTGATACCTGAGCGGCAGACACAAGAATTTTATCTGCGATTAGGCAATCTACCGCCATGAGAAATGAATTCTGGGAAGAACAAGCCTGAAGTCAATGAGAAGAGGAAACATGACTAGAAATGCATTATTTTTAAGAAATGAAAAATGGCACATTTATTAGCCAATCAGCAGCATAGAAAGAAGATGCATCGTTGTGTGACGAGAATTTAATACTGGCCTTTTTCCGTTACTCGTTCAGTCCTAAATTTGTACTCTAAATGTCACGTCTTTCCGTTATTCCTATTTTTTTTTTCTCTAAATGTCTTATCATGACGTTTTGACCGGTCTATAGCTGGAGCTCTACTTTAATCATCCCTCCTGTTAGTGATAAATACACTATATTGCCAAAAGTATGTGAACCCCTGACCATCACACCCAAACTGTCACTACAAAGTTGGATGCACACAAGATATGTATAGAATGTCTTTGTACGCTGTAGCATTACAGTTTCCCTTCACTGGAACTAAGAGGCCCGAACACAGTTCCAGCATGACGATGCCCCTGTGCACAAAGCGAGCTCCATGAAGACATGGTGTGTTACGGTTGGAAGAAGGTGGAAGAACTGGAGTGTCCTGCACAGAGCCCTGACCTCAACCTCACTGAAAATCTTCGGGATGAACTGGAGCCGCCTCACATCAACATCAGCGCCTGACCTCAACCTCACTAATCCCCACTTGCCTCCATTGAGTGTCTCTTTCTTACCCACGGGGTTGTCGGGTTGGTAGGGTCCGACGGGGGGCTGGTCTTTCTCCTCTTCCTCTGAATCTTCACCCTCGCCTGCAGGATCTCCACACACACCTTCAGAGCTGGAAACGGGACTGTGGCGATCCTACACACACACACACCACTATTTACACACCAAAGCCTTAAAGCATATAAATATCTATATTTAAAATCAGCACATTAAGAATTTTGTATTTTAAAAAAATAATAAATAAAATCAATAAAATGTTATTGCACTCAGGTTTTGAATTTACCTCCCCACTGCTGTTTTTGGCTGTCTGGCCGTTCTCTCTCCTGTCCCCTATGTTTCTCCCCAGCTTCGGCTCATACCAGCGCTCAAACTTATCCGCCGGAGTCCTGAGAGACAAAACACACACACACACACACACACACACACACAGGCTTACAAAAATAAATAAATAAAATACAGGTGAAAACTTCACGTCATGGAGAAATGTACACACGTGTCATGACGCCCACTGCTCCACAACACTAACCATAAACGAATAAAATTTTTTTTTAAAAAGTGATATTTACTTCTTTAATTAATAAAAAATTGTAAATAGTTGTTTTATTTTCTTATAACAGTACAACACAGTATGTTTCATTCCTCACTTGAGACATTTCTTTCCTTTTAATGAAGTCAGAGGCCTTGTAGAGATTTGCTTTATAAAAATGTACGCTGATGGAAACAACAGGACAATCACATGCTGTTCTCTTCGTATTCAGATAAAAGAAGAAAAAAAACGTTTTTTATTCAACATTTTGTTAGGGAAATAAGGCAATGTGACCGTGTAAACAACTCGCATCCAGTCTTACACTTCTGTTTATTCTCCCAACTACATTGAAAAGTGAATTTATTTATTTTATTTATTTATTTTTTTACATTTCTGTGCATTCTTCTATGTTATATGTGATGGTGAACCCTAGTGCGCATGATGCCCTCAAATAAAAAGACGTGATGAAGTGACTTTAGGTTTCGAGGAAAGCAGCACACATTACAGTTAATAACTACACAGATGGACATTAAAAAAAAAAAAACTCACCAGGGAATCAGAGAGTCTCCTTTCCTGCACTTAGTAATCTTTAGCGGAGTGCCGTAGAATTTAAGAGGCCAGGGTAAGTACCTCTGGATCATTTTCTCAGCCGCTTCCACTGTCTCCATTTGGATATAACACTGAGAGAGACAGAGACCGATAACATTGAGATTTTGTGGATATGTAATGCTTCTAATAAGCCGTTGCTGTAGTTTTACAACTCATGAACACTATATCTTTAGCTCTGTACTAAAACAACAGTGAAAATCTAATGGCCACCAGTGGAATATATATTTTAAATCACAATAGCTACCTTACCTTTATAATCATGGTGTGAATTATTGTATGAAAGTACTGCATTACTAAAAGAAAACTTCAAAAAAAAAAAAAATACTTTAATGCCCTTTACAGCATAAATCATGGACTTATAAAGAAACTCTTGTGTAAATGGAGATGTGTGTGTGTGTGTGTGTGTGTGTGTGTGTGTGTGTGTGTGTGTTCATTACATACCGTTCCGTACACCCTGTTGAAGCAATAGGCGGTGATTTTCCCAAAAGGCCGTGCGAGTCTGAGGAGGGACTTGTCCGAATACTTGAAAGGAGGGAGCATGCTGATAAACAACGTTCTCCCACTGGGACCCTACACACACACACACACACATTTACAGCATTCTGTACATGATATAAAAAGTATAAATTGTAGATCTATAATGATGGCAGGTCATCAGCAGTATCCACGTTCACACCTCAATGGTCTTGAAGGCCAGACACAGCGACACGGACACGGGTCTCCCACACAGCTTCGACCTCTTACTGCTTTTATAGTACTTCACCATCTCGTGAGCTTTCTCCACCGATTCCAGTTCAATCAGAGCCTGAAGAGCAAACACAGGGGTCAAATAAGACACAATCAGGAGGAGAGAACTTTGTCAGTCGAGAAATCCTCGTATGAACCTGCTAGAACGTGAGATGCCTCCTGAACTGCTCCTGCTTCTGTTAATAATACTGTATTGATGCTATTAGGACACACTTCTGGGTTTTATACTGTGAGGAATATTGTGCTTTCATATTTTAGAGCTTAAGTTGCACCACACACACACACACACCTCATGTCTGTAGTAAGAGATGGCGAAGTTGACCACTTCACCGAACCGGGCGGCCATCTTGAACAGAGCTTCTCTCATGGCTTTCTTACGAGTCTCTTTAAACTCGTTCCTGATGGGTCTCACAACAACCACCTTACCCTCCTGCATGGACACGCGCACACACACACACACACACACACACACACACACACACACACACACACACAGAGGTAAATTGTGTAGTTAAACCATGCTATTTTGATCACCTTGGGTTTTTATACACACATTATATAGTTAGTTGTGCCTATTTAGAAGCATGATATATTTTTCATGTAATGCATATTTTTCTTTTTATTACATTATTAAATGTTCAGTAATGTATATGAAATTACAAAAGTTGTTCCAACTGGCTACAAGATTGTAACTTGGATTTGGTGGTGATTTTAATACTAACCTGAGGTTCTGAGGAATCTATCGGGAGGAAAAAAACCATAAAACAATTAATAATAATCCACAAAAGCAATTATCCACACACACAGTTATGTCGGCGACATGATGTAGACGAGGATATGTGTACTGTAGCTAATTTGAGAGCAGTTTCTACCTAACGAGTCTCCGGCTGTGTTGTCCAGCTCGTCCAGTGTGACAAAGTCGTCCATGTTATCTGGGAACTCCATGTCCTCCAGATCATCCTACAGAGCAGAGAACACACACACACACACACACACACACACACATTTGTTTTTTGTTATTTTATTCAAATAATAACACGCCTCCTTCACTCTGACTGAAACACTGTGGGGCCTGTGACTGACAGGTACAGGGGCCACACCTCCTTCACCAAGCCACACCTCTTCGTGATTAGTTAGTGTTATGAACAAACCTGTTCCTCCACGTCCTCCTCGGATCCTCGCTCTCTTTTACTCTCGTCTTTTTCCTCCTGAACTTGCTCCTCTTCCTCTTTCCTCTCCTCCTCTGCATCAACCTGCTCCACTCCTTCCTTCTTCACCTCCTCCTCTTTTTCCTTCTCTTGTACTTCTTCCGTTATCGTGGCGATGCCCTCCGCTTCACCTTTGTCTACCAGGCCGTGTTCTTCCTCCATCTGATCACCTTCCTCATTCCCCACCTCTTCCTCCTTCATCTTCATCTCCTCCCCTTCTTTCTTCTCTCCCTCCTTCTCCTCCTCCTCTTTTTTCTCTCCCTCCTTCTCCTCTTTTTTCTCTCCCGCCTCCTCTTCTTTTTTCTCTCCCTCCTTCTCCTCTTTTTTCTCTCCCTCTTTCTCCTTCTCCTCTTTCTTCTCTCCCTCTTTCTCCTTCTCATCGATCTTCTCCTTGTCCTTGCCGCTGGATTGAGACGCGCTCTTGGAGGAAGACGAATCGCTTTTCTGCCTGCTGCTGCCGTGGCTCTTGCTGGAGTCGGACTTTTTGGAGGAAGAACGCTCGGGGCTGCTGTCTCTGAAATTGATTAATGCAAAACGGTTATAATAATTGACACAGATAAGAGGAACAAAAACACTTATTTTTTGCGTCAAAAAAGGACACTTAATGATGCTGCTATACATGTATGTCCACTAGAGGGAGCTCATTGTCTCAGAATCCTGTATGTATGCATGTATGTATGTATGTATGTATGTATGTATGTATGTATAGAAAACAGACATTAAGGATAAAACAAGCACCCTGAGTTAAAGTTTACTGCCCTGTAAGTACAATTTCTTGCTGTGTCCTTATTAGTCCCCAAATTAAGCATGTAACGCTTTAGCAATAATAATAATAATAATAAGAAGAAGAAGAAGCAGCAGCTCCATTCTAACACTCAGCGTTGCTGACTTCCAGAATATTTCCCAAGTGGCCCTTACCGTATGTTTGATCGGGAGGACATGGACACTTTGATGCTCTTGTCTTGAATCCTCAGTGGGTTGGAGTGATAGTACTTCACCATGATGTCCGCGTCACGCCAATCCACCATCTCTATCAGAGCCTAACACGCACAGACCAAAAGAACAAAGGTCACGAGAGAGACTCGGTTTGAATCGAGTAAAGATTTGAGTTATGACTTTTAAAGATCCGTGATAAAACTGTCAGAAAATAAAGCGGAATATATTTCATTCGGTCCTGAAGGCTGTGAAGTGAAGTGTTTAGACTCTGTACCTTGTCTTCGGTGAATTTGGAATAGCGCACTTCCCCGAATAAAGCTGCCAGTTCCAGAACCTTGTCCTCGGACTCTTTCCCCGGAGGCAGACGCGAAAAACACACCACCGACGGGGCGGACGACTTTGAGCGCTTCGTCGACGGCTCGTATGCTTCTGGAGGCTGTTGAACACGAGCACGCACGCACGCACGCACATGCACACACACACACACACACACACACACCCCAAAACATCAACGATATTAACGCGCGTACACACACCGATACGAACTTCCTCAGTCTGAAAACAGACCTTTTATTTCGGGTTTCTATAATTACTACTTTAATTTTCAGAATAATCTTAAAAAGTATCTCAGTAGGTATGCGCCGATATATTTTCAAGTTTTGCTGTGTTTATTTTTCAGCAGACATTTTGTCTTATCAGATATTAGGATGTAATATATTTTTGCCATATTTTTTTTTTTAAACAGTTTACAGTATCATCATACTTAAATACATCATACTAATTTATTTACTATACATGAAAATATGAATGATTAAACTTTAGTAAAATGTTTATTAAACTAAATAAACACTAAAGTACGTTTTTGATTTGTTAATATGTATGTACACCCGTGGCCAAAAGTTTTGAGAATGACACAAATATTAATTTTCTCAAAGTCTACTGCTTCAGTGTTTTTAGATCTTTTTGTCAGATGTTACTGTTACTGAAGTATAATCACAAGCATTTCATAAGTGTCAATGGCTTTTATTGACAATTACATGAAGTTTATGTAAAGAGTCAATATTTGCAGTGTTGACCCTTCTTTTTCAAGACCTCTGCAATTCGCCCTGGCATGCTGTCAATCAACTTCTGGGCCACATCCTGACTGATGGCAGCCCATTCTTGCATAATCAATGCTTGGAGTTTGTCAGAGTTTGTGGGTTTTTGTTTGTCCACCCGCCTCTTGAGGATTGACCACAAATTCTCAGTGGGATTAAGGTCTGGGGAGTTTCCTGGCCATGGACCCAAAATGTCGATGTTTTTTTCCCCGAGCCACTTCGTTATCACTTTTGCCTTGTGGCAAGGTGCCCCATCATGCTGGAAAAGGCATTGTTCGTCACCAAACTGTTCTTGGATGGTTGGGAGAAGTTGCTCTCTGAGGATGTTTTTGTACCATTCTTTATTCATGGCTGTGTTCTTAGGCAAAATTGTGAGTGAGACCACTCCCTTGGCTGAGAAGCAACCCCACACATGAGTGGTCTCAGGATGCTTTACTGTTGGCATGACACAGGACTGATGGTAGCGCTCACCTTTTCTTCTCCGGACAAGCTTTTTTCCAGATGCCCCAAACAATCGGAAAGGGGATTCATCAGAGAAAATGACATTACCCCAGTCCTCAGCAGTCCAATCCCTGTACTTTTTGCAGAATAGCAGTCTGTCCCTGATGTTTTTCCTGGAGAGAAGTGGTTTCTTTGCTGCCCTTCTTGACACCAGGCCATCCTCCAAAAGTCTTCGCCTTACTGTGCGTGCAGACGCACTCACACCTGCCTGCTGCCATTCCTGAGCAAGCTCTGCACTGGTGGTGCCCCGATCCCGCAGCTGAATCAACTTTAGGAGATGGTCCTGGCGCTTGCTGGACTTTCTTGGGCGCCCTGAAGCCTTCTTCACAACAGTTGAACCTCTCTCCTTGAAGGTCTTGATGATCCGATAAATGATTGATTTAGGTGCAATCTTACTAGCAGCAATATCCTTGCCTGTGAATCCCTTTTTGTGCAAAGCAATGATGACTGCACATGTTTCCTTGCAGGTAACCATAGTTAACAGAGGAAGAACAATAATTTCAAGCACCACCCTCCTTTTAAAGCTTCCAGTCTGTTATTCTAACTCAATCAGCATGACAGAGTGATCTCCAGCCTTGTCCTCGTTAACACTCTCACCTGTGTTAACGAGAGAATCACTGACATGATGTCAGCTGGTCCTTTTGTGGAAGGGCTGAAATGCAGTGGACATGTTTTTTTGGGATTAAGTTCATTTTCATGGCAAAGAGGGACTTTGAAATTAATTGCAATTCATCTGATCACTCTTCATAACATTCTGGAGTATATGCAAATTGCCATCATAAAAACTGAGGCAGCAGACTTTGTAAAAATTAATATTTGTGTCATTCTCAAAACTTTTGGCCACGACTGTACTTGCACGGTTTTGCATTCTCGTCTCAAATTTTTAAAAAAATGTTTTTCCCCCCTTTTCTTTTTTCCCCCCTCTTCCTCTCTTAGGAGTGCTGGTGGATTAAAAATCAAACAAACAAAAACAAAATGATGTCTCACCATTTTCTAGAGTTTAAAATGATAAGAATGATAGGAATGTCAGACTTATCGGCAGCGTATTATGTTTATGATAATAACTGTAGTAATATATGTATAATGTACGTACATGAATGACCTCGACGGTTGGGGATAAACACAAACTGATGCGCTGACCCTTAATATAGGCGGGTTTAGTCTGATAGTGAGTGACCATGTCCTTCGCTTCTGCATGAGAGCTGAACTCCAGAAATCCCTGAAACACAGGAAAGATGATATAAACACCTTTTATGACTACAGTGCCGAGGAAAGAGGAAAGTAACAATGTGAACAGACAGCACCAACAGCAACTTTTTTTTAGCACAATAACAGGAAACATGCTGTATTTCTTTACTATCTAGAATTATTTCTTTGCGTGTGATTTACCTTAAAAGGGAAGATGAGATGCTTCACTATGGTTCCAAACGGTTTTCCCAGCGCCAACATGTCCGCCACGGCCATGCTGCCCATCGGATATTTGGCCACCACCACCTTCGTGAAGGGCTGAAAGTCATAAACGTGGAGCAGAGAGTCAGGCTCAAGAGCATCGTCAGTGAAAATATACGGTATTAATGACTCATTCCACATGATTAGTACATCATCGTCATCATTATGTACCTTAGGAGGGTGAAAAAAACGCTCTGAAGGTGAGGACAGGTCTCCTAAAAACAAACAAAACACACACACAACATGCATTAGCATCAGATACAAAGATCTGTCTCGAGGAAGAAGAAAACCCACAATAAAAAATAAAATAAACAGTTGACAAAGGAAATTGAAAAGAAAAAGGAAAGGAAGCGCATAGAGGAAATGCACAGAATTTAAAAAATAGAAGAAAGAAAGAAAGAAGACAAACGAGAGAGAATTAAAGAAAGAAAAGGAAATTTAAAAGAGAGAAAAAGAGAAGGAAACAGAGCAGGGAAAAAGGATTGGGGTAAAGAATGAGAAAGAATGAAGAAAAAGAAAAATAATTTAAGGATAGAGGAGAGAGAGAAAGAAAAAGTGAACAAAATAAAGGACAGATGAGAAGAAAGAAAGACAAATGAGACAGAAATAAAGAAAGAAAAGGAAACTGGAAAGTAAGAGCATACAGTAAATAAAAATAAAAAGAAAGAAAGAAAGAAAGAAACTTTAAAAACCGATCTTACTTTAGAATAAACAGTTAAAACATTGTAATCAATCATGTTGTGTAAGGATGTTTATTGGTTACAGGTTTATAACAATGAATTTTTTTGGAGCTTGGTGGCGTACCTGTGCTCCGTTCTGAACTGTAGGACCGTTTACTGGGCAGAGTCGAGCGAGAACCTCGACGAGACGAGTGCGAGTCATCCCCTGAGCCGGACCTGCAGAAACACGACGCAGTGGGAAATGTAATAAACACACTAGTGTTAGCTAGCGGACTAGCAACGTTGTACTGTATCATATGAGAGACCATTATTCACAGTAATGCAAGAAAATATAGATTCTTGTTCAATACAGGTGCAAAACTGAGTTTTGGGGTTTTTAATACCCTTAGTTAGAGAGAGAGAGAGAGAGAGAGAGAGAGAGAGAGAGAGAGAGAGAGAGAGAGAGAGACAGATAAATGGATATAGAGACAGACAGACAGACAGACAGGAAGACAGGAAGACAACTGTTATAAATTGACCATGACTGAAATCATGCTTGTTTTTATTTTATTTTTTTAATATTCTGAAATTGTAAACAATTTTTCACTGAAGATTTTTAGTAGATAGACAGACAGACAGACATGCCATGTGAAAAAGTAAGTACACCCCATGGAAATTGTTGGCTTTTTTGACATATTTGGACGAGCAAACATTTGATCCTCTTTGAAACGGTGTCTATTAATAAAGGTGATACACTCTCTCAAATGACACGTAAAACTGACATTTTGTAGTAATTTTAACAATTTAAATGAACAAAAAACAGATCAGATTTAGCGTCTGCTAAATTAATAAATGTACATGTAGGCGTTGAAGATCAGGTGCCAGTGATTAGAACCCGCTTAGGGAGTGCAGGTGGAACCTTGTCTTATTTATACCCCTCTCATATCTAGTGTCTGGTGTTCCCTTTGCTATTGAGGTAAGGCCTTTAGAAAAAAGGCTGTGGATGCCTAGGAGTCTGGAGATGGATTTAAAAAGATCTCCAAATTATGTTAAATACATCATTCCACTGTAAGGAATATAATCTACAAAAAGAAGTCTCCGAGAACCCCAAAGTTTCATCACATTTTGATCTGCTAGAATGTCTTGCAACTGTTGGTGTCAAAGTGCAGGCTTCTACAATCAGAAAGAGATTGCAGAAATTTGACCTGCATGGGAGGCGTGTCAGGAAAAAGCCTTTGCAAGACTACAGTTTGCCAACGAGCATACAGGCAAACACCAGGCCTTTTAGAATAATGTGCACTGGACAGATGAATCAAAGATCGAGTTGTTTGGCCACAGTAACAGCAGACGTGTTTGGCGCAGACCAAAGACAGCTTTTCGGGAGAAGCACCTCATACCAACTGTGAAGCACGGTGGTGGAAACGCTGTGTCTTGGGGTTGCTTCGCTGCCTCAGGGACTGGACAGCTTGCATTCATTGATTCAACTATGAATTCTGCATCATATCAAAGAGTGCTTGAAGATAATGTGAGGCCAACTGTCCAAAAGTTGAAGTTGAATGGAAAGTGGACCTTTCAACAGGATAATGATCCTAAGCACACTAGCAAATCCACCGAGGAATGGCTCAAACAGAGGTAACGGAGGGTTATGGAACGGCCTAGTCAAAGCCCAGACTTGAATCCCATTGGAACGTTGTGGGGAGATACTAGCTTCTGAGGCCAGGGGTGTACTTACTTATTCCACAGAAGAATATCACATCTATTGATACTTCTGTTGAATAAATGATTGAAAAAGCTAATTTTCCTTGTGGTTTTGTTCAAGTGCATCACCTTTATTAATAGACACCGTTTCAAAGATGATCAAATGTTTGCTCGTCCAAATATGTCAAAAAAAGCCAACAATTTCCATGGGGTGTACTTATTTTTTCACATGTAGACAGACAGACAGACACACAAGAGAGCAAGATAGAAAGCTAGATAGATGGACAGACAGGTAGATAGACAGAAATGTAACTGTGATAAATTGACTAAAATCATCCTTGTTTTTATTCTTAAAACCATTACAACAAATTTTTAACAATTTGTCACTGAAGTTTTTTAGGGGGTCAAAGTTCATCCAGTGTTTTTTATTCAACATAATGACAACATAAAAATAATCAACAAATTCATTGAATTGTATAACATTAACGAGTATCAGTTCGTAAGCACAAATTGATTGCAAGCTTCTGCAGATTTTTATTTATTTATTTATTTATTTTATATTGTGAGTGCTGACCGACAAATGGGTTATACCGTATGCCATGTGTAATTAGCAAATAAATAAAAAGTGTGATTTTTATCTTAGCTACTATTATTAAGAGTCATGGTTTATAAATAATAAAGAGAAGGAGCTCTGTGTTAAGCAGCAGGGAAACTTACAGCAGCATGAACTCTCTCCGCGCTTTGGTGTGTCGGATTCCCCGGATGTGACTGTGCCACGCCTGAAGAACAATCACACACACACACACACACACACACACATGTATATATATACACACACACACACACACACATATACACACAGTGGGGGGAAAAAGTATTTGATCCCCTGCTGATTTTGTACGTTTGCCCACTGACAAAGAAATGATCAGTGTATAATTTTAATGGTAGGTGTATTTTAACAGTGAGAGACAGAATAACAACAAAAAAAATCCAGAAAAACACATTTCAAAAAAGTTATAAATTGATTTGAATTTTAATGAGGGAAATAAGTATTTGACCCCTTCAACTTAGTACTTGGTGGCAAAACCCTCGTTGACAATCACAGAGGTCAGACGTTTCTTGTAGTTGGCCACCAGGTTTGCACACATCTCAGGAGGGATTTTGTCCCACTCCTCTTTGCAGATCCTCTCCAAGTCATTAAGGTCATTTTCAATGCCCTGGCTGAGGGAAGGAGGTTCTCACCCAAGATTTGATGGTACATGGCCCCGTCCATCGTCCCTTTGATGCGGTGCAGTTGTCCTGTCCCCTTAGCAGAAAAACACCCCCAAAGCATAATGTTCCCACCTCCATGTTTGATGGTGGGGATGCTGTTCTTGGGGTCATAGGCAGCATTCCTCCTCCTCCAAACACGGCGAGTCGAGTTGATGCCAAAGAGATCTGACCACACCTGACCACAACACTTTCATCCAGTTCTCCTCTGAATCATTCAGACAAACTTCAGACGGGCCTGTACATGTGCTTTCTTGAGCAGGGGGACCTTGCGGGCGCTGCAGGATTTCAGTCCTTCACGGTGTAGTGTGTTACCAATTGTTTTCTTGGTGACTATGGTCCCAGCTGCCTTGAGATCATTAACTGGATCCTCCCGTGTAGTTCTGGGCTGATTCCTCACCGTTCTCATGATCATTGAAACTCCACGAGGTGAGATCTTGCGTGGAGCCCCAGACCAAGGGAGACTGACAGTTTCTTCTACTTGTGAATAATCGCACCAACTGTTGTCACCTTCTCACCAAGCTGCTTGGCGATGGTCTTGTAGCCCATTCCAGCCTTGTGTAGGTCTACAATCTTGTCCCTGACATCCTTGGACAGCTCTTTGGTCTTGGCCATGGTGGAGAGTTTGGAATCTGATTGATTGCTTCTGTGGACAGGTGTCTTTTATACAGGTAACGAGCTGAGATTAGGAGCAGTCCCTTTAAGAGAGTCCCTTTAAGAGAATGCTCCTAATCTCAGCTCATTACCTGTGTAAAAGACACCTGGGAGCCAGAAATCTTGTTGATTGATAGGGGATCAAATACTTATTTCCCTCATTAAAATGCAAATCAATTTATAACTTTTTTGAAATGTGTTTTTCTGGATTTTTTTTGTTGTTATTCTGTCTCTCACTGTTAAAATACACCTACCATTAAAATTATAGACCGATCATTTCTTTGTCAGTGGGCAAACGTACAAAAGCAGCAGGGGATCAAATACTTTTTTCCCCCCACTGTACACCTGTGGACATGCTGTTACAGGAAAACAATCAACTTCAGGATGGTAAATGTAACTCCGCTCCATCACACCACTCCACTGTTGATTATTTTCCTACAACAGCACAACACTAAGCCTGCTTTAAACGTCAAGAACACTGATTTTACTTTCAGGAGTTTATCACTTCAATACAGAAACACCACTTTCTCCCATTTTGTGTTTATAAAACATTATTTAAACACTCATACAGATGTTTTTCCTCTAAATATTCTCACATCTGTATACAGGTTTAGACCATGTGTGAAATCTTACCTCTACTTCCCTGAAGTTACATGTAAACTAAACTTTACAGGAAGGGGAAGAAAAAAAAAAAAAATGCGAAGCCTTGGAGAACATTTCTCTCCTCTATCCTGTCCTAATCATTTCTCTCCTCTATCCTGTCCTAAACATTTCTCTCCTCTATCCTGTCCTAATCATTTCTCTCCTCTATCCTGTCCTAAACATTTCTCTCCTCTATCCTAAAACGTTTTTTTTTTGTCCCCCTCAAACACAATTTTTGGCAAAGTCTATGAATCCAGACCATCTCAGTTTACTGTACACTGAAGAGGGCAGGCTGTGACCCGGGTCGGGGGGGGGGGGGGTGTCCGCCCCGTCTGTTCAGAAAGGAAAACATGGTGGATGGTGGAGTGCAGCAATCGCCCTGTGCGATGAGATATGTTTATCATGAGCCAAATAATCACAAAAAAACCTCCAACAAGCGTAGAATGAACACAGATTTTCCAAGATGGAGAAATTTATTACTGATGAACTCTGTCAGGGAACAGAAGGCAGGTTCAAGCAGTAAAAATAATAATAATAATAATAATAATAATAATAATAATAATAATAAAATTGTTCCCGTGTTGTTGCACTTCAGCTACTAAACCACTAGAGCTCCAATCTGGTCTAAAGTCGAACCTGCGGAAAATCTGCCGTAATTTTGAAAAACGAGCGAGCTCCTCCGAATACCGCGGAGTTTGCTTGATTTCGCGTTCGTTTCTGCGATCGCGAAATCCTGGAGGGAACTGATTATACAATGGAGATCCTCCAACGCTAGACGTGCGATCGAACAAAACAGATACTTTCTGCTTACATCATCAAAAAGCGCGAGACGGGAATCAGCTCGGAAACACGAACATTCTTTAAACAGAGCTTGAGGTAATGAGGAGGTTTTTTTTCCCCTGCCCATTAGCATGTGATGTTTACGTTTCTCCTTCGCCGCTGCCGTATTTGTAGCTGTACCGCGAGTTTGCCGTCGTCCTACTGGTGGATTTGAGACGAGGGTCGTCGCGGCGCTCACACTCTGAGATTTCGCTTAGAAATTTTCTAACACTGGCACTGACACTTTATTTTTTTTTTTATTTTACGATGTGCGATTTTTTATATTTTTTTTTACCTTGGAGCCATTGCTCTCAGTCTTGCAGAGCGTACAGATGTGCGGGAATACCGTCGGTTTGTCATCGAACTCGTTTTCCTCGGGCGTCACCACGTCTCCGCTCTGTCTCTCTCCGGACGACTTCCTCGATTTGGAGTCCCTCCTTCCTCCCGTACTCGCTCGCTCCGCCCTCCTGTGACCGTCCCCCTTCCCATGATGCTCATGGTCGTGGCCGGACGCTTGGCGTGAGGAACTCGAGGCTGGCGGGCTTTCACGTTTCTCTTTACTTTTTTCTGAGGTTTCCGTATCCTGATTGGCCTGTTTAGGCTCCGCCTCTGGTTTGTCGCTACAATCCGTGTCGGTAGCAGCGGCCGCCGCCTTTTCGGCCCGCTTGGCTTTGAGCTGCATGATGAGAAACGGTAACGTTTCTACGCTGATCTCGTTCTCTGGGATTTGAGCCAAAGCCTCGACATCCTCCGAGCTCAGACCCAGAGCCGAGTACACACTCTGAGCGCTCATGGGGGCCGCGTCGCCCGCGTTGTCCGAAGACTCCATCTTCAAGTCAGGATGCTGGAGTGGAGAGGAAATCCTCTCACAGTCGTTACACTACAGGGACAAACAACAACAAAACCAAACCCCAGAGAAACAGAAATAAATACACTATAAATAAACAGACAGCACGGATATATTTTATATAATCGATATTTTTCAATAGTTCTGGATATTATTTAAAATTTATTACAGGATATTTAAAGATACACAACCTTTATTACACAGAAGCAATTTTCACTTTATGCAATTTAACTAAATGTATAAAGCCAATACATTTCACAACTAAATTAATTAATAATAGTAATAAATAATCAATTAAATCTTCGCAATTATTAACTCATTACGTTATATACTAGAGCTAAAATGAACAAATACCATTTTTTATTCTTTTTTAGGTTTTAATGTACGTATTCCAACAACAACTATAACAACAATAATATTTCTCTTGTTTTGCTAATCGTTTACGACACTCGCGCGCACGCTAATTTAAGTCACACTGTGAGTTTATAGGCACACACCTCCACTTACTACTCAGAAATGTATAAATCGACCAAAGAATTATTTGCGATTTCCACATTTTGGTCGATAAATATTAATAATTCCGTCAAAATGTCTCGAAGTTTTAAGTAGCTAGCTAACGCTAGCGCAAATACACCAACGGTTTACTAGCCTGCGAGCTGCTAAACTTAAAGCTAAACGTTTGTTGTTGTGTTTGTTTCACTTCCATATTTCAGATTAATTCACGTTTATCATCATTAGTGCAACTTTAGCGCCATTCGGATGAATTCAGAAATAATCTTTAAATTATTCTAACAAACGGAGAAAATAGCTAGCGTAGAGTATACAAAAAAAAAAAAAAAAAACCCTAGCACGCGAGCAAACGTAACCCAAATCGCTCCCTATTGGACGTCTAGTTCCCTAGGTAGGGTTCAGGACTCTTTTACTTCACACGCTATGTAGTGCTCTTGTGGAGGGAGTAGCGACGCGTTTGTGTTTCCGCCACACATTGTTTTACAGATCAGTTGTACAGATCAGCCTAAAAATCCAATGTTCATTTTAAATATGCATGTTATAAATACATAAACTGTTATAAATACCACCGTGGAAAAGGATCATGAATCTGAGATATTTTATAACAGGTTGCGTTATGCGGAGTTATTTGTCGCGCGAACGTTATCTAAGCTAGGCTAGGCTAGGCTAGGCTAAGCAAAGCTAGCTGGCTAAGCAAAGCGTTGCCATAATGGTCATATTGTACACAGTGAAGAAGCCGCTTTCACGCAGGCGTCACAAATACATACATTTAAAAAAACATAAATTAATTTAGCATAAATACCGAAGTGTATTTGATGAACCCCTCTTTTTTTCGATGCACGAAAATACTCTGCTAATCTCCACGCAGCTGAAATCTTCACTTCGCCATGTTTTTGTGCACAGTGGGCCGGACTGCCTCTCACAGGGCTGGGCTGATTCACACCGCGCTACCGGTACCGGCGATAAAATACTGCTGTCGATATCAATACTAGAAAATAAGGGCCAGGAAAAATAGAATTAAAAAATCAACTGTACAGCTAGGGGACTGTACATTAACATAAACACTTCTTGGCACTAAATCTGTAGGCCTGGTACAGTTTTATTTTTATTTCAGTTTGATTTGATTGTATTTAATAGCACTGCATCTACTCACAATCGTATTACTCTGAACAGTGGTTCATGAAGTTACTATTATTATTATTATTATTATTATTATTATTATTACTACATCTACTAATACACTGGGGGGGGGGAAGTATTTGATCCCCTGCTGATTTTGTACGTTTGCCCACTGACAAAGAAATGATCAGTCTATAATTTTAATGGTAGGTGTATTTTAACAGTGAGAGACAGAATAACAACAAAAAAAAAAATACAGAAAAACACATTTCAAAAAAGTTATAAATTGATTTGCATTTTAATGAGGGAAATAAGTATTTGATCCCCTATCAATCAGCAAGATTTCTGGCTCCCAGGTGTCTTTTACACAGGTAATGAGCTGAGATTAGGAGCACTCTCTTAAAGGGACTGCTCCTAATCTCAGTCTGTTACCTGTAAAAAGACACCTGTCCACAGAAGCAATCAATCAGATTCCAAACTCTCCACCATGGCCAAGACCAAAGAGCTGTCCAAGGATGTCAGGGACAAGATTGTAGACCTACACAAGGCTGGAATGGGCTACAAGACCATCGCCAAGCAGCTTGGTGAGAAGGTGACAACAGTTGGTGCGATTATTCACAAGTAGAAGAAACTGTCAGTCTCCCTCAGTCTGGGGCTCCATGCAAGATCTCACCTCGTGGAGTTTCAATGATCATGAGAACGGTGAGGAATCAGCCCAGAACTACACGGGAGGATCCAGTTAATGATCTCAAGGCAGCTGGGACCATAGTCACCAAGAAAACAATTGGTAACACACTAGGCCGTGAAGGACTGAAATCCTGCAGTGCCCGCAAGGTCCCCCTGCTCAAGAAAGCACATGTACAGGCCCGTCTGAAGTTTGCCTGAATGATTCAGAGGAGAACTGGGTGAAAGTGTTGTGGTCAGGTGTGGTCAGATCTCTTTGGCATCAACTCGACTCGCCGTGTTTGGAGGAGGAGGAATGCTGCCTATGACCCCAAGTCATAACACCATCCCCACCGTCAAACATGGAGGTGGGAACATTATGCTTTGGGGGTGTTTTTCTGCTAAGGGGACAGGACAACTGCACCGCATCAAAGGGACGATGGACGGGGCCATGTACCGTCAAATCTTGGGTGAGAACCTCCTTCCCTCACCCCGGGCATTGAAAATGGGTCATGGATGGGTATTCCAGCATGACAATGACCCAAAACAAACAACCAAGGCAACAAAGGAGTGGCTCAAGAAGAAGCACATTAAGGTCCTGGAGTGGCCTAGCCAGTCTCCAGACCTTAATCCCATAGAAAATCTGTGGAGGGAGCTGAAGGTTCGAGTTGCCCAACGTCAGCCTCGAGACCTTAATGACTTGGAGAGGATCTGCAAAGAGGAGTGGGACAAAATCCCTCCTGAGATGTGTGCAAACCTGGTGGCCAACTACAAGAAACATCTGATCTCTGTGATTGTCAACAAGGGTTTTGCCACCAAGTACTAAGTCGAAGGGGTCAAATACTTATTTCCCTCATTAAAATTCAAATCAATTTATAACTTTTTTGAAATGTGTTTTTCTGGATTTTTTTGTTGTTATTCTGTCTCTCACTGTTAAAATACACCTACCATTAAAATTATAGACTAATCATTTCTTTGTCAGTGGGCAAACGTACAAAATCAGCAGGGGATCAAATACTTTTTCCCCCCACTGTACTACTAGTTTATAACCGTTAATAACAGAGCTGGGAGGCAAAGACAGGAGAAAAAATATACATTTTATTACAGTTACAATAAAATATTATAAAACATGACCTTCAATTATTATATCCCAGGAAAACGTTTAACATTGGCTTTCTGATAATAACTAAAAAGTAAATAAACTAAAACATGTCTTTTATTGTTTTTTTTTTGTTTTTTTCCCTGCTTTTAGTCTTTCATGGAAAAATACTGATAATATTTACACATTTTCATTTTCATTTGATAAATAATCAAATCTGGCCACATTCGTTCATTATATCAGTACTGATATTCAGTACTTTAGTCAGCATTTCAGCAGCTGAAATATTACAGAATATAGCATAGAAAATACATAGTCTATAAAAAATAATAATAATATGTGTATATAATATTTATAATGGCTTTTTTTTAGGTTATCAAGTCATTAGAACGTTTCATGTCTGTCTTGTAAAAGTAATTTTACAGTTGCACACATCCTGATCCGCACACACTGTCATCCACAATCCAGTAAAAGAAAAATTTTAAAAATCGTATCGTGAGTCGGTATTAATAAGGCTCGGGTAGAGATCGGGTAAAAGTTTAGAGCTTGGTTTGTCGTAGAGAAACGTCGTCTTTCTTCGCTTCCTCCATTTGGGCGCAGATGGTTTTTGGCTCGAAGTCGTGAGAGGATTCGTCACGTTTCTTCTGGACGCTGTGCCAAACGCCGTAGCCGAAATAGATCAGTATCCCTGAACAGCAGATTAATACAGTTATCGTTTGTTGAGAACACAGAGAGAACAGGGATCATAGATATGTCATGTGACAGGAAGAGAAGAGAAGATAAGATAAGATAAGATAAGAAGTGAGTCAGGAACTGAAGAAATGTCGGACCTGATCTGTGTTACGAACTGTACGTCAGTAGATTTTGGTGTTGCAGGCTGACATTAATAACCACAGAGCCTGAAACAAGATGAGGTCGAGTGGCTATCACACCTGTCGCCTACTATCTAGTGAATTTTTAGAGCAACTCTGTAATTGGCAGTTGAGAGTCGACATCATGCAGTCATCCAGCCTACAGTCTAGCAGCTTGTTTTGAGTGGTTTAAAATGTACCTTTGTTCAGCTGGGTTCAATACAGCAGATGTGGTTGCCAGGTTTCAGCAAAATTTCCATCTCAACTACATCTCGCAAACCTAAACATAAAAGACCTGAAACCGGCCCCCCAAAAAAATGCACACTGGAAAAGGGTGACTCATTTTTCTTTCTTTTTCTCATCCCCTCTCAGCATGTAAAATACTTCTTCCCCATGCATTTCTTAATTAATGTACGGACATCACCCACTGCATAGTCCCCGTTTCCTTCTCCAAATCTTTACAGTATACAGTATCTTACAATACAAATGGTTCTGTATATCATAGACACACTGTCTGCATTAACACTTTACCTATGGTTGTGGTAATTTATCAGATTCTGATTAATCTTGTTGGCCGCAGAGTATTTTTAAACTAGCCTAATTTGGTGTAAAAACCATGACCTTGGCAACCCTGCCATTAACGGTCCTGTCTGCTGCTCCTCCCCCAAGCACGAGGCAGCGTGAATCCTGCCCCAACAGATTTGCTCAACATCTAGAACCACGCGCAGATAGCAACATGTCAAATAGCAACATTTTTTGAAAATTGTTGGCCACTCAGTTGAGGTAATTAGTATTACAACGGAATTTAAAATGTATTGTGTTGTGAATGATGATTTTATGAAGATTAACGATGTGCCTCCACTGGGCAATACCAGTTTTCATTGTTGGTCTTACCTATTGCCATCCACACTGCGTAACGGATCCATGTCTCTCCTCCCAGCTGAACCATCAGATAAATGTTGACGAAAGTGCTGAGGATGGGAAGCACCGGCACAAGAGGAACCTGCAGCCAGGACATTTTAGTTTTTAGCTACTATAGAAAGTATAAGTAAAGTGTGATGAAGGTTATAGGTCAGAGTCTCACCATGAAGGCGGCTTTGGTGCTGCTCTGTGGTTGTCTCCAGATGACGATGAGCGCAGTGAGTAAAAACAGCACGAGTACGCAGATGATCAGAATCATCCACCACGTCCCCACCAGGCCTGACTCCACCCCCTTCGTCAGCGTCACACTCACAGCCATTGTCAACACAACTGAAACACACACACACACACACACACACACACACACACACACACAGATTGTGTCACTAAGAGCCTTGCTAATGAAGATGTAGATGTTGAATTCTTGAATCTGAATCTGTCACCATTTATATCACCATTTCTATAATAACAGCTCATTCACAGGGACTTATATACTTATGTGCTGTGTTTTATTCCTTAGCTATCCAATATCCCGTTGCTATTAAGCTATTTAACATATTCACATAAATTAGCACATTTTGCTAAAGCCAGAAACAGACATGCTAAACACATTATTAACGTAGCCACAGAGAAAGTGCAATCGGTCCACAAACACAAAAGGTTAGCTATTGTATTTAAGCGATGACTAGCGACGACAAAAGTACAGTATGATGTCAGCTTTATAATCATCTTGTCGTCCATTTTGTTTGCTGCCATTTTATGTCACTTATTAGGAAGTATTGATGCTATGTTGACTGGAAGCTGTGGAAGTTTGGTTTTAGCAGTTGATGCTAAGTGTAATTACAGTGTAATATTATACACATGGAGTATTTTCTTAGTCATTTCTCAACACATTTGAAGGAAATGTTGACATTCTTGACCTTGTTTGGCTAGTTTTCGCTGTGACTGTACTTTTAAAAAAAAAAAAAAAGATTGAACTGATGCATGCTAGCTAGCTAAATCGTTAGCCTATAGTCCAGTAACAATGGGCAGTCCTTTGGTAAACATATTATCCATTGGCCTAAATTTGCTTAGGATTTTAAAATATTTATAGGCAGAACATGTGACATACTGTATTTTGCAGTACAATCACATCGTTACAGTAATGTCCTGAGTGAATTTTATTTGCATTTTATTCCTGTTTAATATCATTCCAATTTAATCTATACTCAGATGAACATTTTAACAAAATAAATAAATAAATAAATATTGTTTTTGAATGAAAGTCGTATAAAACAGGAGACACACCGATGATCACGGTCAGTATGGAGACGACTTTAGAGCTGGTGGCTGTCGGTGAAGATGGCGGTCGTATTAAACTCCACTTCTCCTTCTCGCTCAGCTTGTCTGAATCCCCTTGGTATCTGTACAGACACACAGTCATACACACTCACTAAATGGCCATTGTTAGCTTTTTCATGAGATATTTCTGTTAACTTTATCACCAGCATCATAATCCGAGACTTTCAGAGTGGGGTAGTGAAGAGACGATTCAGGAAATGTTCATTAAACGTAGTAAAAGATTTGTAATTTGTCATTTGTAACCCAGATTAATCCTTACGGAATAAAAATATATTGCGATATACCGGAAATGACACAACAGAGCCATTGAATTCTGGATTCTGATCGCTCAGAAGGTGTTGATTAATTTTCTGACAGTGGTGCAGCTGCAAATCAGTGGCTTATATTATGTTTTAATACGTTATCGTTTCTATAGCGACAGCTCGTTTACAGTAACAGTGCGGCACACGCTCCACATAAACGGATTAAAAAAACGTGTGTAATTGTTGATATGGTGACGTTTTGTGTGTTTATTTAGCATTTATGGAAGGAGTCTCCAGTGTCGGCGTCGGAGGTAAAGCTGTAGCTTTAAGTTTTCCGACATCTTCAGGACAGAGGAGTTTACGCTTCTTTGTGTTTTTTTGAGAGAAAAAGAAAGAGGCTGGAGAGGGAGAGACTGTTTATAGCTGCTATAACGTGAAGTGAAAACAACTTTATACATTAAATGTAACCATAAATGTATAAAAAAAGTATGTTGTGTCATTCTTTAATAAATAAAAATGTGATTGTTGGTAAATTGCTGGGGTATAAAAGGAATAAAACACTTGGAGGTTTGCTGATATAGGAAAATAAATATTAGGCTGGTATTAAGAGATGATTATATATTATATATACTGTATATATTAAGAGAAGGAGGAGGTGAGCGGGAGGTGAAGTAAGGGAAAAACAGGAATAGCAGGATGAGGATAATCTGTAATATAAGGGGTACCTGAGGATGAGGATGCAGATGGCCACCAGCGTGTAGGCAAAGAGCGTACCGATGGACATCATGTCCACCAGAGCTTTCAGGTCGAACACGAGCGCCATGATGGCTGCAAAAAAAAAAAAGTACAAACAAGATGTCATTAAATGCCATAAAACAGCACAGCAGCAGACTGATAAAAAAGAAAATGTCCTCTCTATTTTCTTCTATGATGGAAATAATGTATATCCAGTACTATGATTCATGCTTTCGTATCATAATGGTGGTTCCTTTTTTCCTTCAGGTGTGTTTCTCAGCTACGTTACCCGCCACTATTCCTGATGTGACCGTGGCGATGACGGGACTCTGCCTGGAGCTCATTCGACTCAGGGGTTTGAAGAGAAGTCCATCTCGGGCCATGGCAAACAGGACACGCGGCATCGGGAACATCGAACCCAACAAACTGGCACAAAACGCATGTATTATTTAACAATTATAAAAAATACTTCATTGAAAAATTTATTTTCAAAATTATCCTCCTACCCCAAAGGTAGGCGATCAGTAATATACGGCTAATTCATTTAAATATTTTCGTAAATATTCTCATCAAACTGTAGACACGTACTTATAGTGGCGCAGTCCCCTAAAACGTTTTGTATCTAAAAGCTGAAAGTGATGAGGATGATAATAATGATAATATACGCATGTTTTTTTGTTTACGTTTCATTATATTTTACCAGATAAACCTTTTCCTGTTAGAGCTAGATATTTTCCCAAAAAAAATAACATCACAAACATTTCTGTCCATTATATCTACCTATATGTAGATATTCTAATGAATGTGTAAATACAGACTATATGTAAAAAATATTTTAATTATTTGCATTACACTACATACGTTTGCTACGTAGTGTAACTGTTTACATTTTTGCTGAAATCTTTTAATTGGTTAGACGAAGTTCAGTCCCAGTAATTACTTGTTTTTTTTAATTCACATTCCCTGCGCTATATGCATTTAGGCTTTTTTCCGAACGGTTTAATAACAGGATGATGAGTCAGATGTCCTGGTCATTACATAGGCAAATGTTTGTGTGATCAGATTACATTCAGACTGTATATGTGTTTTATACTGTATATAGTACTTTATTATTGTTATTAAGATGTATCGTTATAATTATTGCTCGCATCTGCTCTGATTCTTACCCATTTCCCCTTCACTTTCCTCATATGGAGAAGCTTCCTGTTCTTGTTGCCATGGTAGTTAATGGTTTCACCTGTTGCTTATTATCCCTTGTTATCTCTGCTTTGTCTGTTTGTATGTTCCTGTGTTTTCTGAACTTTGGTTGCCCAGCACTGATCCCTGAGGTTCCCCTTAATTTCTACACTATCAGGAGAAAGGTACTAAACTGTGCCATTCCTTTTTGATGGAGCGGTGAACTTTTTGTACCTTTAGTATCTTTTAACCAGAAAGGTGCATGTGTCCCTTTAGAGCTTTATTCTAATAGGTACTATATCCACATTTCCAGGTGAAATACATATTAAAGATACATAAGATAAGGGTACCACTCCAGCAACAAGGAAATGTACAGTTTAGTCTGATTACATAAGGCAATGAATGTTTTCAGCCATTCCTGTTTTAGAAAAATAAATTCTAGGAAGCGCAGCATTGACCATTAAGACTAGTAAATGTTTAACTCTTGGTCTTTCGTTTATTCATGTTCCTTGACTTCCTGTCATTTTTTTTTTATATTATCCAAGACTTTATGGTGTTCAACCTCATCACCAAACACATCAGACCCCATCTGTCTGCCTGAGTAATTCATTTTGACATTTGAGAAGATGATAATGAGGTGAATTACCGCAAGTTGTTATGTCTTAAATTACGTTTAGAGTTAAAATTACCCATTTAAAATCCTGTTTACATCACACAGATGATGCTTAGGTCTGTCATCTGTGTGAACACACACACACACACACACACACACACACACACACACACACACACCATAAGCATGGGAAGGACCTCTGGTCCTCAATTTCTATGAATATTGTGATGAATAGAAGGTAGATACGAGGTTTTAAGTATTTGTAATGTTGTAAAATTGTAAAAAGAAACAACCATGGGATCTAGTAATAAACAGAATGAGAGGTTGTCCTACCTCGTAGAGAGTGCGCACAGAGACCCGACGGCCACAGCGTACTTCGCTGGTTCCCAGCCCACGTGTGTGAAGGCCACAGGGAGAGGGCTCTGAACGCTCAGCTGGTAGTAGGGCATCAAGAGCGTGAGAGAGGCGGAAACGCCAAAGTAAGCCAAAAAACAGATCAGGAGCGACGCCACGATACCCACAGGGATAGACTTCTGAGGGTTACGGACCTCCTCACCTTGAAAAGAAGAAAATAAAGATCCGGTGTGAGTAATGGCAAGGCTTTAGTCTTAGAGGAAAGGTGAAAAAATAAAATGAGTATAAATTATTTTAGGAAATAAAATGGTGTCTAATTCTTTATACATCTCTCACTTATCCCTTTTCAGTGCAACTGACAAAAAATATCATCGTAAAATAAAAGAATCTGTTAGCTGATTTGCAGAAATATGAATGTCATAGAATAGACCTTAATATTGTCTCTTATTGAATATTGTCTCTTATTGAATATTGTCTCTTATTTTTAAAACAGTCCTCAGTCTGTAGAAATGAAGTTATTCAATTGTAAACAAAGGTGAATATAGCCACAAGCACCCTTTACAAATAGCTCCTTCAGTGCTTGGACCCCTAGTTGGATCCTCTAGGAATATAAAAAAAATTCCTTTGATTTAAAAAAAAAAAAAAATCTTTTGCATTGTGGGAAATGTGGTCAAAACATGCTTAAAAGTAAAAGATAAGAAAAAAACAACCACAAATGGAAGATGTTCAATAAGATTATGCACCTGTAGTGGCAATACAATCAAATCCTACAAAAGCGTAGAAGCAGGTCGCAGCTCCGGCCAACGTTCCTTCAAATCCAAAAGGGAAAAATCCTCCAGTCCCGTATTCTGACACATCAGTAGTGCTGTTTGGGTTGCTGTTTATAGTGAGATAAAAACATATATATAAAAATATATAAAAAAAGAAAATCAGTACATCAGTCCTTAGTTGGATTTTATGTGTTTAAAACTCTACTGGAAAACCTTCATGGAAACTATTTACACTTTTCTGTTGGTTCCTGGTGGTTGTGTAAAAGGTTTGAAAAGGAATGTAATGGTTAACGATAGTATTTTGTGCTTTATATACAGTAGGTCCTAATGGTTTAACCAAGAATGAAAGGAAAGGTGTACAGGACAGTAGTGAGACCAGCGATGTTGTATGGTTTGGAGACAGTTGCACTGAGGAAAAGGCAGGAGGACGAGTTAGAGGTAGCAGAGCTGAAGATGTCGAGGTTCTCTTTGGGAGTGACGAGGATGGATAGGATCAGGAACGAGTACCTCAGAGGGACAGCACATGTGAGATGTTTTGGAGACAAAGTTAGAGAGGCCAGGTTGAGATGGTTTGGACATGTTCAGAGGAGGGAGAGTGAATATATCAGTAAAAGGATGCTGAGGTTAGAGCTGCCAGGCAGGAGGCCGAGAGGAAGACCAAAGAGGAGGTTTATGGATGTAGTGAAGGAGGACATGAAGGTAGTCGGTCTGAGAGAAGAGGATGCAGGGGATAGGGCTAGATGGAGGCAGATGATTCGCTGTGGCGACCCCTGAAGGGAACAGCCGAAAGGAAAAGAAGAGGTCCTAATGGTTTAACGGGAAACCTGTTTACCACAAGATACACATAAAGCTGGAAAGTAATCTATTAATTCAATTAACAACACACTGAATAGACAGTTACAAAAGTTTACATCCCCTCTTGGTTTCTGGATGGAAAAAAATCAAATGGACTTCTATTTTCCAGTATAAATCTAAGAAGGTTCAAATTAAATGTTGGTGTATCCACGAACAAACAGTGGGCGTGCAAGATATTAAAAATATTTTTAGCACATTCACAACGAGAGACTCACTTCATATCTGAACGCAAAATATTTGAATATCTTTGTTACTAATGACAATAAAGGAACATCTGTGAAACCAAAGGCACAAAATGTACGCATAAGAAATTTCATTTCTTTGCCTTCTTCATTTTGTCCTAAGGGGGATGCTAACTTTTGGACCGAACTGCATTCTGTTGCTGAATCAGTAACGAGTTGACTCCTGAAACCAACCACTAAAACTAATTCTTATTAAAAGCATTGCAGTTCTCTGAGGTAATAAAGGAACTTACATAGATGTCGTGGTATTGATGATATCCTCCTCGGTTAGCTGCCAGTTTTTAATGTCACCTTTAATAAATCCAGCAATGATGACGAACAGCAGCACGAGCACGTTTACGGCGGTGAAGATCTTGTTGACCATCGCGGACTCCTTCACTCCGAAAGCAAGGATACCTGAGAAAGATTTACACTCAAGATTTAGAAATAAGAACAACTCAAATTCAAAACACCACATATTACTACTACTGATACAAATAATAATAGTAATTATATATATATATATATATTTTTAATGCAGTTAATAATGGTTCAGATTCATTCAGTGGCATCTGATTTTTAAAAACTGCCTGATTTATGATAAATGATCTCCAGTAAATAAAAAAAAACTTTTTATTTGTTTGTTTGTTTGGTAATCTTTAGTTCTGAGGGTACACAAACTTTTGGACTTGACTCTAACATCTGATTTATGGTGTAGCTCACCTGCCAGAAGCATAATAAGTGCAGCTGCAAAGAAGTCTGGGTAAGGAGCGAGTCCAGGTAAGTTCATGGCTACGTTGTTCCTCATATAAGAATCGATGACGTTCCCGATGAGGTCATCAAACGTTCCGCTCCAGGCCCGGGCGACGCTGGACGTACCTGCGTAAACACGGCACGTCACAAAATCATCATGCAATCTGAAAAAATCTACTCAGCATGTATGCAGTTATTCATTACTGATTTGTCAATATTCTCATGGATTTATATTCCCAGTGCCATATTTCTCCATCCTAAAATCCTATGTTCCCAGTGCTCTCAGTTTCCTGAGATATATTTTCCCAAGTGCACATATTTTAGGGTTCCACGTTCCCAGGTTCCTATTTTTAGCCCCTTGTGTTCCCAGAGTTATATGTTCTCAGGTACCTATATTTCCAGTATTCCATGGTATATTTTCCCATCCAAAGGCCTTATGTTCACAATGATCTCTCTCAGGTGGGCTGTACTTTACCATATATTTTCAACCTCCCATGTTCCCAGAGAATTTTCCCTTGGTTTTAGTTTCTTATTTGGCTTGGGTCCATGTGTCCTATTTTCTCATTCCCCTATATTCTCACTTCCCTATATTTCCAGCATCCAGAATCTTATATTTCCAGTGATTTTTTTCCCAGCTTCCTATTTTTCGAGGGTCCAATTTTCCCAAAGGGCTATTTTTCTGGGGTCTTATGCTCCCTGTGCCATATATTTTCAAGGCCCCATGTTCCCACATCCATATATTCCCATAGCCCTATTTTCCACAGGGTCTTTTTTCCCAGGGTACTATATTCCCAAGGCCACATTTTCCCTTTGAATACTTTCTTAGGGTTCCCTGTTCCCAATGTAATATTTTCCCAGTGTCCATTGTCTCTAGGTCCTATATTCCAAGTGCATATGTTCCCAGGGCTTTATATTTCCAGGTCAGATTTTGTCAGGGGTCTATGGCTATGTTCCCAGAGAAGATATAATTGGCTATGCTGATATGGAACTTCATAATAAATTAATATAGATACTGATAAACTGATATTATCATATTCATGACCAACATTTTTGGCTTTATCTGAATCCAAAGCATTATGAGTTCTGTTTTCTTGCCTATGATGTAGGACAGCAGCAGGTTCCATCCTGTAATGAAGGCCCACACTTCACCCACAGTCACGTAGCTGTACAGATACGCAGAACCTGTTTTGGGCACACGGGCGCCGAACTCGGCGTAACACAGCCCAGCAAACACGGACGCCAAGGCGGCGATGAAGAAGGAGATGATGATGCTGGGGCCGGATACGGTGCGCGCCACCTCTCCCGAAAGCACGTAGACGCCAGCGCCCAACGTGCTGCCCACGCCCAGTGCCACCAGGTCCAGCGTGGTCAAACAGCGGCAGAAATCAGAGCTCTCGCCATCCGGCTCCAGCGGTTTCACCCGGGACAGACTCTTCAGGAAGGAGAGCAGCTTAGAGCAAGGCATCCTGGGATGAAGAATAAATTCATCTGTCATTCAGTCAGTAAATGATTCATTCAGAAATGATCAGTCATAAAAATAAAAAAAAAACTGAATTGTTGTAAGGAGTTAATGTTACCACCCTGAAGTTGATTATTTTCCTATAACAGCATGTCTGAAGTGTTTTATTCTTCTTACACCACGGCAATTTGCCAACAATTAATTTTTCGTATTTATTAAAGAATGACGTGTCATACTTTTTTTTAACTTTTTATAGTTACACTTAATGTTGTGGAACATCTGTGAAACAAGTTAGTTCCTGTCATTCCCTCACCAGCCTTTATTTCTTCTCTCTCTTGAAGTTACTAAGACAAAACGTCCGCTGTACAAGTCCCCGTGAACCAGCTGTCACCATAGAAACGATAACGTATTAGAACGAGTGCGCTAATATAAACCTGCGCCACTGTCAGATCTGTCGTTCTAGAAAATTAATCAACACCTTCTGGCCAATCAGAATCCAGAATTCAGCAGCGCTGTGGTGTAATTATATTTAAAGCATCCAATCGTTTGGAAATTTTGCGCTTTTCCCATTTTGAGGACCCCATAAGAAAAAAATAGCATTCTGTGGTGACGCCTGAGCATTTACACAGATAGAACACATGTTGGTCTTGATCTCTGCCAAATTTCACATGGCTGGGAATAATATTTCTGGAGATATTAGATCCTAAACATGGTTTACAATCAAAGAGGAAGATTCACTTATGAGGAATTTGACTTTGCAGCTGTTTACATCTGATACAGAGCAAGTAATAAAACTGATAAATGAATAGCACGTGTAGTAACGATTAGAATACCTTCAATAAAACTATAGTTTACATGATTAAACCTTAAAAACAGAAGTAAATCTGTCCAGACAGATAATGTCACCGACTCCCACATCCAATACCTCCAACACTCCAAAATCTCACTTAATGTGAAATAATACATTTAATAAATGTGATACTGCCATGATTAATTGTGTTCTTGTGTTTGAATCGTCTGCTTTTACTTGGAAACGATTTACCAAAATGTTCAAGTTTTTAAAATTTTGGTTAAAAAATTCTGTCTCATTCTGACTGTAATATTTAACTCTTATATTCTATTAAAGTTTGTCTCAAGTTCGTTTCTTTTATCATTTAAAAAAAAAGAAAGAGAGATAAATGCTGCATAGATAAACCTCACAGATAATCTACATCTCACACAAGTCTGATCTGAAGAATATTTCAGAATTTTCTCATTCCTTTGTCACGCGAAAGAAATTTTATTCTAAGAAGGTTTCAGGCGAAATCATTCGGAAGTCATTAATAACACGCGGAGAGAGATGTATATATTTTTCTGGCGATAAAGAAATGTTCATATCAAGTACACAATTGTTCCCGTAGCCTTCTAATGTTGTCTTTTTGTCAGAGTTAACTCTCAAATCAAATCTAAATCTGATTAGATTAGAATTCACACACATTATAAAGTACATTATAGAATTACAGAACTGTGTGCTGATGCCTTCATTTAAATCTAATTTGTACATTTCTTAATAAAAAGCAGTACATTTAAATAGTGAAGCTGTAAGCGTGAGTTCTCTTACCTGAGGGCTCAGAGTGCAGTGTGGGCAGCGTCTGAAGGTGTGGCTGTGGCTGTGTGTGTGTGTGTGTGTGTGTGGGTGTGTGTGTGTGTGCTGATTCGACCACAGTCCATCTTTCATGGCCTCTCCTGTCTTAGCTCACGTGTTTCAGACGTTCACGTGCAGTTTTTGACACATTCTGTTACATTTAGGACAAATGTGCAATTTCTGGGAACCTGGAAGAGTTCCTCTGCTTCACACTCACACACACACACTCACACACACACACTCACACACACACACACACACACACACACAAACGTCACACAGAGCTGAGGAATGGAAATAACGTCTGGAGCAGGTCAAATACCACACTGCTAATAATAATAATAATAATAGTAATAATAATAATAATAACAACAATTTGTATTATTATTATTAATAATAATTATTATTATTATTGTTATTGTTGTTGTTGTCATTGTTGTTAGTATATGTGTAGAAAAGAGTTCCTTAAGGGTTCTACTTAAGAGTTTCCTCACTAAAAGAAAAAATAAAATAAAACAAGCTGATATTTTTTAAAGCTTAGCTGGACTGAGTCAATCGATATCATTTTTATTAAAAGGAAAAAATCACACATTGTGAGTTCAAATCCCAGGACCGTTGATATGTTGTGAGTTCAAATCCCAGGACCGTTGATATGTTGTGAGTTCAAATCCCAGGACCGATGATATGTTGTGAGTTCAAATCCCAGGACCGTTGATATGTTGTGAGTTCAAATCCCAGGACCGTTGATATGTTGTGAGTTCAAATCCCAGCACCGTTGAGATGTTGTGAGTTCAAATCCCAGGACCGTTGATATGTTGTGAGTTCAAATCCCAGGACCGTTGATATGTTGTGAGTTCAAATCCCAGGACCGTTGATATGTTGTGAGTTCAAATCCCAGGACCGTTGAGATGTTGTGAGTTCAAATCCCAGGACCGTTGATATGTTGTGAGTTCAAATCCCAGGACCGTTGATATGTTGTGAGTTCAAATCCCAGGACCGTTGAGATGTTGTGAGTTCAAATCCCAGGACCGTTGATATGTTGTGAGTTCAAATCCCAGGACCGTTGATATGTTGTGAGTTCAAATCCCAGGACCGTTGAGATGTTGTGAGTTCAAATCCCAGGACCGTTGAGATGTTGTGAGTTCAAATCCCAGGACCGTTGAGATGTTGTGAGTTCAAATCCCAGGACCGTTGAGATGTTGTGAGTTCAAATCCCAGGACCGTTGATATGTTGTGAGTTCAAATCCCAGGACCGTTGATATGTTGTGAGTTCAAATCCCAGGACTGCTGAGCCCTTGTGCATTGTTTTGCGTTCCAGTCTTGGGACTTGTTGGACTCGTGTAAGTTTGTTCAAGTTCAAATCCAAGGATCGTTGTGTTCTTGTACATGTGTTTGTGTTCTAATCCCTGGACGACTGGACTCGTGTTCAAGGGTGTGAATTCCAATACTGAGTTTGCTGTACTCACACCAGTTTGTGTTCAAATCTCTATACTGTGCCCTTTAAGTGAGGTTATGATTTTGAATCCTCAGAATGTTGGACCTGGCATAAGGTTGTCAGTTAAAATCCCTGGACATTTACTCAAGGTTGTGAGTGCAAACTGTTCAGGAATTGTTGGATTCTTGTACATGGTTGTGAGGGCACATCCTGCGACTGATGATCCCTTGAGGGATTCTGGTTTTTAGGCTCTTGAGCATGGTTGCAGGTTCAAATCTCAGGACTATAAATCAAGTCTAGCTTATGGCTAACCTGTTTCCACTGTCGCTTCTGTAGAGTTCCAACCAATGAGTGAGCCCGCTCAGCTGTGATGACCAATCAGAAAAATACTGACGGTATACATTTAAAAAAAATTTAACTTCCATAGACGACTGTATGAAATAGAAATTTGCCAATGAAGGTCATAAGGGTTCATAAGGATAAAATAATTCTGCAAGGGTTTAGACCCAGAATATGCGGTCGAACTCCAAGATCTCATCTGAGTGTGTGTTTGTTTGCGTGCGTGTGATCACGCTAAAATAGGAACGCCAAAGGTGAAATAATCTCCAGTGAGAGAGACTTTGAGATATCAGTTACTGATAAAAGTTATGAACTTTTACAGCCATGTGGAAAAGCAGATGGAGGTCTTCATAACTGTGCGAATAAATCCAACACATGCATTTAACATATGTTTCTATAGACTACATATTTAAATATTGTCGTTTTTAATACAATTTTTTAAAGGATCGTGAAAGGATAAGTGAATTCAGCTGCTGCTTATCAGTTATCAGCGAGTGATAAGGAGTAAACTACGCTGACTCCAAATCTCTTATCACGCTGCCGTCTCCTTCATATCTGCGAAGTGCTTACAAGAGACGAGCAAACTCATCATCATTTCCTAGAACATTTTGTGAACTGTGGCAAAATTGGTAACAAGGAGTTTGGGCAGGATGTTGCGAACAAGGTACATTATAGTGCTGTTAAAGTCTGGCTTCTGATTAGTCAGAAGCTATTGATTAACTTTATAGAACAGCAGCGCTGACAGTAGCGCAGGTTTATATTAATGCGCTCGATCTAATATGTTAATGTTTCTATAGTAACAGCACGTTCCCAGGGACTTGTACACCAGATACTCCATTCATGGAAGGAGTCTCCAGTGTCAGCGCTTTGTAACAGTCAGAGGTAAAGCTGTAACTTTAAGTTTTCCGACATCTTCGGGACAGAGGAGTTTACGCTTCTTTGCGGTTTCTTGGTAACACGACAAGCTGCGTTTTGTTGGATTTTTCTTTTTTTTTTTTGACTGATTAACTTTTTTTCGTTTATTCATAGCCAAACTAGTCAATAATTCATTAACTGTCAAAACATGTTTAATGTATAATTGAGCATTTCCTATCTAGCAGTGTGTTTTTTACAGGACATACAGTCCCCTCTTAAACTATTGGAACGGCAAGGTCAGTTCATTAGTTTGTGCTGTACACCAAAGACATTTGGGTTTGAGATCAAAAGATGGATATGAGACCAGAATTTCAGCTTTTATATCTTGGTATTTACACCTAGATGTGTTAAACAACATAAAACATACAACTTTTTGCATCAGACCACCTAATATTTAGGCGAATAAAAGTATAGGAGCAGATAAGTGTTGAAGTAAATGAAAGTAAATAACACTTAATATTTGGTCGCATGTCCCTCGCTTGCAGTAACTGCATCAATCCTGAGACTCACTGACACCAAACTGTTGGTTTCTTTTTTGTGATGATTTTCCAGGTTTTCACTGCAGCTTCTTTCAGTTGTTGTTTGTTTCGGGGGGGTTCTCCCTTCAGTCTCCTCTTCAGGAGGTGAAATGCTGCTCAGTTGGGTTAAGACCTGGTGATTAACTTGGCCAGTCTAAAACCTTCCAGTTATCCCCCTGATGAAGTCCTTTGTTGAGTCGGCAGTGTGTTTTGGATCGTTGTCTTGCTGCATGATGAAGTTCCTCCTGATTAGATCAGATGCATTTCTCTGTAAACTGGCAGACAAAATGTTCCTGTAAACTTCTGAATTCATTCTGCTGCCACCATCACGAGTTCCATCATCAATAAAGATTAGTGAACCTGTTCCACAAGCAGTCATGCTAGCCCAAGCCATGACACTACCTCCACCATGTTTCACAGATGAGCTTGTATGTTTTGGATCATGAGCAGATCCTTTCTTTCTCCACATCTTTGCCCTTTCCATCACTTTGATCTCAAACCTGAATGTCTTCAGTCTACAGAAGAAGAAAAGAAGAAGAAGAAAAAGAATTGGCCTTGCTGTTCCAACAGTTTTGGAGGGGACTGTAAAACTTATAAGCGGTAGAAGATTTCTGTATAATAATCCTAATCAGATATCAGATTAGATGTACAGAGGGTGAGCGAGATTTCGCTGATGTGACAGACTGACAGTCACCAGGCGAGTTTACTTCATTAAACGTTAATGATTAATCTCTTTAGGTTGCAATAAAGAAACTGGATCACGAGATCATTATCACAACCAAAGAAAACTGCTTTAGAGGTTCATTCCTTTATTGTGTACTGTAAATGAGCCACAGGTCTGATTTCCTAAAAGCACCATGATGTTAATGACTTTATAGTCGTAATATGGGAGAGAACGCCCTGCGAACATCGTCCAACCCACCATCCCTGGTCTTTAATATCTCCTCACAGCAGCAGTGCTTTAATACAAGCAACAATCAACGCTGCAGAACATTCCTAACAGTCGAACTATTTCCTATTTCCTCATTATTTCCTGATAAGTGAAGAAAAAAAACACTCCATATCGTTCAGCTATAGTAAAATCTTGAGTGACGGACGGTGTGATGAAGCGGAGTTACTGTTTCCACCCTGAAGTTAATTATATTCCTGTAACAGCATGTCCTCGAGTGTTTTATTCCTCTTACACCACAGCGGTTTACCAACAGTTACAATTTTTGTATTTATTAAATAACAATGTCATTTGGAACCTCGCCAAAGTTAGTTCCCGTTCTCGCTTACGTTATAGCAGCTATAAACAGTCGTTCCCTCACCAGCCTCCCTTTACTCTCTCTCTCTCTCTCTCTCTCTTCATGTTAATAAGACAAAAAAAAACGCAGCTTGTCGTGTTACCGAGAAACCGCAAAGAAGCGTAAACTCCTCCGTCCCGAAGATGTCGGAAAACTTAAAGTTACAGCTTTACCTCTGACTGTTACAAAGCGCTGACACTGGAGACTCCTTCCAAAAATGTTACATAAACGTCTGCTTCACATCAACGATTACAGACGTTCTTTAATCTGTTTATGTGGAGCGTCCACCGTACAAGTCCCTGTGAATGAGCTGTTACTATAGAAACGATAACGAATTAGAACGAGTGCATTAATATAAACCTTAATCAACTCCAATCAGAATCCAGAATTAATCAGCCCCATTATATACTGTATATACATACCGATGAATCCTGATATATGTACGGTACGTGTGAGGTGGCAGAAAGTGATATTTGCTGAATGAGACAGTGCTCTAAATAATGCTGACGACAGATTAAAGGTCGAACTGCTCACCACATGAAGGAATTCACACTCAGCCCCTTTTAATAAAATTAATGACCTCTTTACTCATCAGACCAATGAACTGATGAGAACTGTTCACGCTGGTGAGCCGTTTTTCCAACAAGCATTTCTGGTTGATCATTACATTACAAGCTCGCTCTGTTCTGGTTTCACGTCGGTAAACGATTTTAGAAATGTTTGCGTAAATTTATTGTATATTTAGCCTTTATAGAAGCACAGTGGTTAGGGGTGGAACTGTAGGATAAAATTCACTTTATTCCTAAATTACTATCAGTTGCTAAAGTTTAGATTTTATTGAATAAATAAATAAAATGAATATTTTCAAAAGATTTGGGTTTATCTTGTGAAATACGTTGATGGAATGTTCAGGAATTTGAATTTCAACTGCCATCTGATGATGTCACAGGGGGCTTTACAGCTGACCAATCAGCAGCTTTGCAGAGCAGGTGCACATTGTAGATCACTCCCCCCCCCCACAACCCCCCCTCCCACACCCCATATCTTCTCCCCTCTTCCTTTACAATTTTTCTCACTTTCTTTCTCTTTCCAATGCATTCTCCCACTTTTTTATTTGTATTTTATTTTTGCTTTCTTTGCTCGCTTCTTGTGTCCTATTCTCCCTGTTTTTGTTTTTTCTGTCGCCCTTCCTCCCTGTTTTTCTTTTCGTTTTTGTTTCCCCCCCCCTTTTTCCTCATTCTATCCCTTTCTTTCTCTCTTGTTTTCACTTGTCTTTTTTCCCTTTCTTTATTTCTCTTGTTCACCCTCTCTTTTTCCCCTTCTCTTGTACACTGTATATGTATAAGAGAAGGAAATGTATATCTGTATATTATGATATATCCTATGATGGAATGTTTTATGCGCTGAGTAGACCATTCCAGCGAAGCGTTCATTATCTTATCATGGTGACGTTACATCATCACACCCCTGAAGT
Organism: Cranoglanis bouderius; assembly: GCA_023630585.1. NCBI lineage: Eukaryota > Metazoa > Chordata > Actinopteri > Siluriformes > Cranoglanididae > Cranoglanis > Cranoglanis bouderius. Next base: position 16,749,012 of record CM042565.1, on the reverse strand, counting down.
TCTTCAGTATCGGTGTGTGAAATCTTTAATATTTCATTATTTTAAGAGCACTTTACCCAGCTGTGATCTACACACACGGCTCACAGCACCTCATACTGTATCTCTCAGACGAAAACTATGGACAGAAAACGTAACGACAAAAAAAAAAAATAGTTATGTGGATAGTAGCTCAGGATTTATTTAGCTGAATGATTTATTTAGTAATCAGTTTTTAGTAAGTCTAGGGCTTAAAGGTGATGTCACTGTGCTGTTTGACTGACAAGGACATATGATGCTAAAATATTTTTAAAAAAAAAACAATCAATGCTAAATGCTAATGCTCATTTATATGGACACGTGACTGCGTTGTTTCGAGATAGCAAGCTAATAAAATATACAATTAAATAAATAAATAATGCAATTTCGAGTACAACTTATATCAAAACAACATTTCTAATGTTAGCACAGAACTTTACAACTTGTACACGGGCATTATTTACATCTACTGGCTAGCTAGGAAACGAATTGTTATTACAAGCTAGCATATCTTAGCATTTTACTTTAAAGTTGTCTTTAATTCTGCGTACAAATACTACACCAGATCATTTATTAAGAGTCACTCTGAGGCAATAATTAACCGGAAGTCCATAAACAGCAGCGATAATCGCTCTGTAAATAGCCCATGTGCGATGTGTTTACTCTCTTCTGTTATTAATAGTTGTAAATGACTAAACAGATGATTAATTATCCATACATACACTCTGTGCTAAACTGTTTAAGCAGCTCTGCTCATATGTCTAGGGGAGTGTTTTGGACTAATAGATTATTCATTATAGGATTATAAGGAGCTGTAAAATGGATAGAGCTGATAAGCAATGAGGAGGTAAAGGGCAGCCGGAAATAGCAAACCAAACAAAAAAGATACATACCAGATACCTTTACACTTTTATTATGTAATGAATGCAGCTGTGGTTATTTTCCGATAACACCACGTCCCCAAGTGTTTTATTCCTCTTACACCACAGCAGCAGTGAATGAGCTGTTACCATAGAAATGAGGGCATTAATATAAACCTGCCAGAGCTGCTGTTACAGAAAATTCATCAACACCTTCTGACCAATCAGAATCCAGAATTTATTTTAGATTTTAGTAGTAATCAATGGGGGATTTGACTGGGAGCCAATGCAGTGTGGATAAGATAGGGGTGATGTGGTCATATCTTCTGGTTCTAGTGAGGACTCTTGCAGCTGCATTCTGGACTAACTGGAGTTTGTTTATGCTCCTACTGGAACATCCAGACAGTAAGGCATTACAATAATCCAACCTAGAGGTGACAAATGTATCGTGTAGTGACATTATATTTCTTATCTTAGTGTTATTATTCTGAGGTGAAACAAGGCTGTCCCAGTAATATTATCTACGTGGGCGTCAAAGGAAAGACTGGAGTCAATAATCACACCAAGGTCTTTTACTGCTGCACGTGATGAAACAGAAAGGCCATCCAGAGTTACTATGTAATCAGAAAACTTACTTCTAGCTGCATGTGGTCCTAGTATAAGTTCTTCTGTCTTGTCAGGATTAAGGAAGAGGAAGTTAATAAGCATCCAGTGTCTAATGTCCTCTACACATTCCTCAACATTATTAAACTGGTGTCTGTCTTCTGGCTTTGCTGAAACATACAACTGTGTGTCATCAGCATAACAGTGGAAGCTAATTCCATGTTTACGAATAATTTGACCCAGAGGTAGCATATATATAAAAAAAAGAAGTGGGCCTAAAACAGAACCTTGCGGAACACCAAACTTTACCTCAGTATGCATAGAGAAGTCATCATTTACATCTACACACTGATAGCAATCAGTCAAATAAGACCTGAGCCAGGAGAGGGCCGTTCCCTTAACTCCATAATTTTGTAGTCTACCAAGGAGAATAGTATGATCAATTGTACCAAAAGCTGCACTAAGGTCAAGCAACACAAGTGATATAAAGAGAAGGTTTTTAGGTGAGTTATGATTTTGGAAATATCCTGTATCCAAAAATGGACAGGATTCAATAATAAAAATAACTGGAGGCCAGAAAAAGTGACTGTCACTTCATTCAATCACAACAACTTTCAGTACATTAAATTTCACACCAGAGCAGTGTAGCTAAAGTTTGATGCTGAAGTTTTGATTTACAAACTCACTTTCCTCCTCACGTACAGTAGTAACAGCTTGCTAGCATGCTAACTAGCTGGTTTGCTAACCAGCTAGCAGAGTAAAGTAGCAAAATTCCAATTACCACCATGTGCAAATGGAGACGTTAGAGTAATAAAACCCTTTTCATTTCAAACACAGCAAATTAAATGTTATCATTTTGATATAGTACGTATTTTATTGCTTGCTTTTACACTTTAAAATATCCAAGAACATCCCACTCAGAATCATTTCTTAAAAATGTACCATTGCCTCATATGTAATGTTTTATACTACTGTGGAAAATCTCTTAGTTAAAGTAATTTAAAAAAAAAAATCCTTCAAGATTCCGGGGTTTAGGTGCCAAAAGATCAGACTTTATTGGATCACCACAAAGCCGAGACGTCTGCAGACCATCTGACAAATACAATCAATGCTCGTGTTTTTATACAATACTAACACATATACACACATATCCTTGAACATTGGTGTATCTCCTCTAACACTGGTGGTCTTATCATTTACGGCATTTGGCAGACACCCTTATCCAGAGCAACTTACATTTATCTCATTTATATATCTGAGTAGTTGAGGATTAAGGGCTTCACTCAGAGGCCCAACAGTGGCAGCTTGGTGGTGCTGGGGTTTGAACTCATGACTTTCCAATCAGTAGCCCAACGTCTTAAGCACTGAGCTACTCACAGCCCAGAACCTATCAGAACTTGCACATTCTAACTTCTGCAGTTTGACCAATGGCCCACTCATGAAGCTTTGGAGATGCAGTGTTTTCAAATTGCTTACACACAGTTTCTGAAACTACGGCTCCATTTCTCGACACTCTACACACAGAACCACAAAACATGCACACAACATACAAAACGTCACACATAGCGTGCAAAAGCAAACACTTCATTCAAAACTATTTTAACTCTTATAAAAATTGTGTTTTTGTATAGTAACTCTACAGCCGTGGCCAAAAGTTTTGAGAATGACACAAATATTAATTTTCACAAAGTCTACTGCTTCAGTGTTTTTAGATCTTTTTGTCAGATCTTACTAACTGTTACTGAAGTATAATCACAAGCATTTCATAAATGTCAATGGCTTTTATTGACAATTACATGAAGTTTATGTAAAGAGTCAATATTTGCAGTGTTGACCCTTCTTGTTCAAGACCTCTGCAATTCGCCCTGGCATGCTGTCAATCAACTTCTGGGCCACATCCTGACTGATGGCAGCCCATTCTTGCATAATCAATGCTTGGAGTTTGTCAGAGTTTGTGGGTTTTTGTTTGTCCACCTGCCTCTTGAGGATTGACCACAAATTCTCAATGGGATTAAGGTCTGGGGAGTTTCTTGGCCATGGACCCAAAATGTCGATGTTTTGTTCCCCGAGCCACTTCATTATCACTTTTGCCTTGTGGCAAGGTGCCCCATCATGCTGGAAAAGGCATTGTTCGTCACCAAACTGTTCTTGGATGGCTGGGAGAAGTTTCTCTCTGAGGATGTTTTTGTACTATTCTTTATTCATGGCTGTGTTCTTAGGCAAAATTGTGAGTGAGCCCACTCCCTTGGCTGAGAAGCAACCCCACACATGAGTGGTCTCAGGATGCTTTACTGTTGGCATGACACAGGACTGATGGTAGCGCTCACCTTTTCTTCTCCGGACAAGCTTTTTTCCAGATGTCCCAAACAATCGGAAAGGAGATTCATCAGCGAAAATGACATTACCCCAGTCCTCAGCAGTCCAATCCCTGTACTTTTTGCAGAATAGCAGTCTGTCCCTGATGTTTTTCCTGGAGAGAAGTGGCTTCTTTGCTGCCCTTCTTGACACCAGGCCATCCTCCAAAAGTCTTCGCCTTACTGTGCGTGCAGACGCACTCACACCTGCCTGCTGCCATTCCTGAGCAAGCTCTGCACTGGTGGTGCCCCGATCCCGCAGCTGAATCAACTTTAGGAGATGGTCCTGGCGCTTGCTGGACTTTCTTGGGTGCCCTGAAGCCTTCTTCACAACAGTTGAACCTCTCTCCTTGAAGGTCTTGATGATCCGATAAATGGTTGATTTAGGTGCAATCGTACTAGCAGCAATATCCTTGCCTGTGAATCCCTTTTTGTGTAAAGCAATGATGGCTGCACGTGTTTCCTTGCAGGTAACCATAGTTAACAGAGGAAGAACAATAAGTTCAAGCACGACCCTCCTTTTAAAGCTTCCAGTCTGTTATTCTAACTCAATCAGCATGACAGAGTGATCTCCAGCCTTGTCCTCGTTAACACTCTCACCTGTGTTAACGAGAGAATCACTGACATGATGTCAGCTGGTCCTTTTGTGGAAGGGCTGAAATGCAGTGGACATGTTTTTTTGGGATTAAGTTCATTTTCATGGCAAAGAGGGACTTTGAAATTAATTGCAATTCATCTGATCACTCTTCATAACATTCTGGAGTATATGCAAATTGCCATCATAAAAACTGAGGCAGCAGACTTTGTAAAAATTAATATTTGGGTCATTCTCAAAACTTTTGGCCACGGCTGTACACACAAACATCAAATGATTAGCCACATACGCGCCAAACTACACACAGATGTGAAAAATGTAAAACACTACTGTCTCATGTCTATTGCTTGTTCAGTGTGCGGTGGAGAGCACAGGAGTTTATCATAGCACTCACACGTATGTACACAAATACACTGTATATACAGTATATATGCGTATTCAGTATGTTCACTATAAACAGAAATGCAAGGGGTGGGGGGTGGGGTGGTTAACTATTTTATTCTCAAAATATTGTATTTTCATTGTATTTGACTAAGGGATCAACCCTTAGTGGTCAACCAAAGTGGCCCGGATCTCATTCGTAATTGTTCTCCTCTGTCCTCTTCCTTGTCGTCGTCGTCCTCCTCCTCCTCTTCGTCCTCTTCCTCGTCCCTCTCTTACTCTCACTCCTTTTCCTCTAACTCTCTCTCCAAAATTGGCCTCCATTGTTGTCCAAACCAAGAGAGTCATCCTAAAGCCTATAATATATATATATATATATATAGTGCTCAAGCTCTGATTTCTAAGTGAACAAATTAGCTGTAAGTGTTTACACACGTGAGCATTTGGTGAAGGTAATCGGTACCATTTTGTATGGCAGCATTTTCTAAATGCTGAGTGTAAAGTGTATAATGTGCTTGCAGTCTGGCAGACTTGGTCTGAAGATTAGATACATGAGTGAATGGTTTCACTGAGTGGGCCTCAAGTTCCACTTTTAGTGTCTAAGCAATTTGAAAAAACTGTAATAGTGGACACACACTAAGAAATGAAAAATTAGGGAGCTAGGAAGAAAAACAAACAAACTGTGAGTGAGAAATTTCTGCTCAGTGATTTCCCACATGGAGTTACATCAATTTGTCCTGGTTTCACCCCCATGAATATTCTCTTATAATTTTCTGATGAATAAAATCAGTTAATAAAATAATATAGTTATAAAATTAATAAATTAATAATCATATTTAAATCGTAGTTTGATCAAAGAAATTCTTCTATACATTTGTAAAAGATACAGACTTTAAACGTGCGAGATACAACAGTGAGTTAGTTCAACACAGACTGAAGTGAAGTCATACACCAACCTGACCTACTTTTGATTGTTATACATCACACATGATTTGGTCTTAGTATAAATGAACATACACTATAGATTACTCATACATCACAACATCACTGATTTAGTCTTAGTCTTACTTTATGATTGCTTAGCTTAGTACAAATGAAAATACACTATAATACGTACTGCTGTGGTAAACTAAGATATTTTATATTTTTGAGTCCTGACCATTACAGCTGGATAAAAAAAATAATAATGGATTAAAAGCGCTGATGATCATAAAAGTGTAAACGTGACTGAAATGAAATGCTGTAGAACAATAAGGCACAGGTTTGTGCAGGTGATTTACACAGTTTATTTCAATCGAGTTTATAAATGTATCGTTTATAAATTTAGAATATACTTTTACTTGTTGCTGAATATTTAATTTTATTATTATTATTATTATTATTATAATAACTATTATTATTAGTAGTAGTAGTAGTAGAAGAAGACAGTTTGATAAATGTATTATGTGTAAATGTCGCCACCTTGTGGTCGATTGAGGAACTAACGAAATACGTCATTGGAAATTTTTCAGGTAAATTTTTTTCTTCAGAATATCGTAATTAAAACATATTATTTTACTTTAACAAAATGCTAAAATATGGACGTTAATAAATTCTACAAAATACTACTTCGCCATGATATATATATATATATATATATATATATATATATATATATATATATATATATATATATATATATATATATATATATATATATCCTAAATAGCATTTTATTGTGTAAATGTATTTTGAACGTCCGTTAATACTTTCTCAGAACGGAACGCCTTCTGAGGTATATAAGCTATTAAGCGAGCTAACTAGCGGCTAAGTATTTATGTGACCATGACAACAAGCCGCGTGGCTGAGTTCCAAATCGCGTGCTAACGTACTAAGTAGCACGGACGCATAAATCGCCGCCGTACTACAGGTGGCTTCTATCTTTCTTTTATACTTGGTGGGGGGGGTTAGTACGCGGTTTGGGACGCGACCCGTCACGAGCGCCTAAATTGGGGCGAATGGCGGCGGTTCGTCAGATTCAACATGGCGGCTTGTGCTGTTCAGTTGGTGAGCTTGAGTCAGCGTTTGGCTCTTTAAAATGTGATTTTTTTTAGCTAAAAAGCGAAAGTCTTGTCGCATTTAGTAATCAACTTTCGACTTTAGACACACAATACGTTCAGTGTGTTATGCTTTTGACTGCTGTGTGTCCTACCGGACCGCAAAATATGCCAAAACATGTTAAGAGTCTAATGAGGTGTTAATTAATTTTTTCCCCTTTTGACAGATTGACAAACGGCCCAGGAAAATAGTTGAGAAAAAAGAGACTGCAGTGGTGGTACTTGTGAGAAAAGAGCTGCATGCAAAGCACCCATTACAAAACCGGTTGGTTAAAATAGACACCAATCATTTTTCAACAACCCTGAATTATTGTTGTTGGGTTTTTTTTTAGTATTTTGTGTGTGTGTGTGTGTGTGTGTGTGTGTGTGTGTGTTTGACATACAGTGAAATGTAGTCTTTTGTCGTCTCGAAATGTGTGTTTTTGTGTTCATTTTTCATCAAGGTGGGCCTTATGGTTCTACAAGAATGATAAAAGCAAAATGTGGCAAGATAATCTGAGACTCATCACCAAATTTGATACTGTTGAGGATTTCTGGGGGTAAGTCTGAAGCAAGCTCCAGGTTTGAGGTTGTCACATCTACCGTATCAAATCCACTTTCTTTTATAAGAAGTGCTGATATTCCGAGGTTTGAGGTTTGTTTTCGGGGTGGACGTGTAGGTGAGCTCGATGAAGCAGGATTCCCGGGAAGCAGGCCGGAAGCGGGACTCCGTTCGAAGTTGGGATGCGAGGACACGACGAGCCCTTAATGTCAAACCGGCTAAGGATCGGTGTAAAGCAGTCGCTCATTTGTAGAGGAAGTGTTTTATGTAGGGACAGACCTTCCAAATGATCTACAACTCCTCTCCAAGTGTGGTGAAATTACACCTGAGCTAAATATCCATCAGCACATGGTTATATATTTTCAAACCAAAGGGAACCAAAGGGTTCCCATTTGTAAGACACGATCTGGCAATCTGTCCATTTCTTTATTTCCTGTGTGGAATATTTTGAGGAGATGTGGCTCAGTGACTGCTGAAGGCTTTGTGGATGGATGACCGATCTGATCTCCTGCTGGGTTTACACACTCGAACACAATAAGGATGTCCATGTCTCCTTGTGAAGGAGACGTGGCTGCCAACTCCTTAAAACTAGCTTAAAACTAATTTTTTTCCCCCCCAGTTTTGTTTGTTTTTCGCCCAAATGCTCAGACTCTGTGAGCGAGTTTAGCGATGATTGACTTTGCATCTAGCAATGGATCTTGGATCTGGCTGATTTTACTGGTAGATTTTTGTTCTCGTGGTTGAACGTGGCAGGCAACGATGACCTTCGGTTCACAGAGGTCGTGGATCGTGTCTTTAATGTATTCATTACTGGCTCAGGGCCCAAGGCACAGACCGATAACACTAACACTGCATAGATGCCACACAGATTTTGATTCAGATTGACATCTGAACAGGTTCAACCAATTGATTAAAAAAAATAAAGCAAAACAGCGTCTCGTTCATGAGTCAGACGTCACTCTTAAATGAATCCTGGCATCGAGACAGCTCCTTCTCAGATCATATCGAGTTGTTGGCTGCTTTAAATGTAGTTTTCATACATCAGATCGCTCATCACGTGCCGAGATCACACACGCTCAACTTGCACGTTCAACAAGAGCGAGTCCCTTCATGCGGAGGTGGTGTAGCACCATAAGGCAGGAGTGAATTGGCACATTAACACCAGCAGTCTGGCACCAGCGCGGTTGTTTAGAGCACTTGTTCCTGGCATTAAACGCAGTGTCAGGTTTCAGTTTACACTGTGTGGAGGAGGTAAAGAGAAAACCTTAAGGTTTTTAATTCTCAGTGTGAAGTGGGTGCTGAGTTTGTTTGGGTTTTTTTTTTTTTTTTCTTTTTTTTCTTGTTCTACTTTTTTCTTTCCTGCAGGTTGTACCATAACATTCAGACGGCTAGCAAACTCTCGTCAGGATGCGACTATTCAGTGTTCAAGGTGAATGACGTATAGCGAGACGGCTCTAACCTTTATCGAGTTGATCTAAAAAAAATCATGCTAAGATTTAAATCATTACTTTAATAGGGGTGGTAGCTTTTGTTGATTTTTAGATTACGCTGTGAGGTTCTGTCTGTGCGTTACGAATGATTGTGCATTATAAAGTGTGTGCATTTTTGATGCAGGACGGAATCGAGCCCATGTGGGAGGATAGGAGCAATAAATGCGGCGGCCGTTGGCTCATTACGCTCTCCAAACAGCAGAGACACACTGAGCTCGACCGCTTTTGGCTGGAGACGGTCTGAGATGCACAATAATACACCCGCTCTCATTTCTTTACAAATTACATTGGGTTTAGAATTGTGTTGTATTCGAATATTGATTCATAAGTGTAATTTTATACTTGCGCAGACATGACCAACATTTTGCTGTAGCACTACATTGTGTGTTTGTATCACATAAAATCATAAACAGGAAACATAATTTTAACAAACCTTACGATTATTATTGATTCCTCCAGTGTTCGTCCTCGTTGTATTCAGATTTGTTTGCGTGAGCCACACAACAATCCATACTTTTTGATGTTTATATTTAAGCAAAGGATCGATATACAATAAAAAAATATATATATATATTATTATTATTATTATTATTAATTTATTTTTTTAAGTGACCTTTAAGACATTTATTTAGACCCATTCTCCATCAGGTGGACCCAATTTATTCGTGCAAAAAGTTTAGGAAACATATTTTGGTAGATGTTAAGTGAGTGAAAGGAGTACGTGGAACCTAAACAAATGTTTTAATGGCTGTTTATTTATTTTTATTTGCCTTCAAATTCAAACAGCTTTTGAGCAGGTCTAATTGCTCTGATGAAATGAATAAAACGAAATAAAAACAGACCAGCAAATGGATCTGTGTGGGAAATCGATCTTTATTTATTTATTTATTTATTTATTTTTAAACCATATAATTGTCTAAGTTGCTTAAGTGCTTCCAAATGGTCTATTCTGCCTAACTTTTGAAAAACATTTATGAAATACTAAATCCCCTACAACATTTTTGGGAGGTTTGTTCGCGTACCCAAACTAAACTGTCTTTGTTTAAAAAAAAAAAAAATTAAAAATTAATTAAAAAAGGGGGGGGGGGGGGAGTATAAAAATATTGGTCCACCTTGACTGCAGGTACATAATAATAATAATAATAATAATAAAGAAAATTCACACAGATTTAGGCTTAACCTTGCAACGGTTTGATTCCAGTTTAAACTTTTCTACGGTCACATTTCAGTTTAAACTGTTTCTCCTGCAGCTGTTGTGTCTCATCGGTGAGGGGTTCGGTCCCTACAGTAGAGACGTTTGTGGTGCCGTCATTAATGTTCGTGCCAAAGGAGACAAAATCGCCATCTGGACGACGAACACCGAGAACGCTGAGGCTGTAACATGCATCGGGTGAGCTGGCGTCAGATTTAGAGTGACGTCTCAATGCTACATTTAAAAAAAAAAAAAAAAAAAAAAAAATTTTACAAATAGAATATACATCACAAATTTTAACCTTATGCTCTTGCACATCACACTTTCTTTCTGGATTGGTGAGATTAGGATTCGAGTTTCAGCCAGATGTGTGCAGTTCACCGTTCATTCTGCTGTAAATAATGATCACTGAGAGCTGATTTGTGCTTAGCAACCTTAACGAAGCTAATTACCCATCACAGCGGAGAGTGTAGGACACTTTATGCACTCCAGCGCTGCTTGGATATGTGCTCTGGTCTCGGACTTCATCATGCGACATTAAAGCTGCATTGTGTAGCATTTAAAAACCCCTTGGGTACCTGCTAGTGGAAAGCTTTTCAGCCACAGGACTGAAAATTGGGTTGAAGAAGTTCATCATGGCATAAGATGAATAATTGAGGAAAAACAAAATTAACGATGTACGTGTGAGGCTGAAGGTATGCAATATCCAAAGTATCATGGAATCCAATGAGGAGTGACAAAGTAGTACAACAGTTCTACAGGTTCTGGTAGCATAAAAGTGAAAAATCTGCCCAAGGCTGTGAGTGATTCTTTTAAAGTATTTTTCTTTCACTTATTCTAATACGTTATCGTTTCATTGCAACGGCTCATTACAGGGACTTGTATGGAAGGAGTCTCCAGTGTCAGTGATTTGTAACAGTCAGACTTAAAGCTGTAACTTTTTTTTTTTTTTTTTTTTTTTTTAGTAAGTTTTCCCGACATCTTCAGGACAGGAGTTTATGGTGGTGTGGGTTTTTTTGTTTTGTTTTTGGGTTTTTTTTGTGCAATTTCTTGGTAAGACGACAAGCTGCGATTTTATTTTGTCTTATTAACTTCGAAACAGAAAAAAGAGACACCGGTGAAGGATCAACTCCAAGATGGCCGCCCAAACATTTTAAACAATATGCTAGTTTCTTTAATAAAATGTCTGAACCCTTTCATACTACAGTGCAGATACTGAAAGCGTGATCCAAGCTTTGGGTGATCATTGGTTTTCCTGTTTGTGTGTTTTTGTTTTTGTTTTTTTTTTTAAGCCGGAAGTATAAAGAGTGTCTTCGTCTTCCAGCGAAGCTTGTGATTGGATATCAGGCCCACGCCGACACGGCCACCAAGAGCAACTCCATCACCAAGAACAAGTTTGTCGTCTGAACAGAATCATCGCTGTGTCTTGTTCTCACATTAAGCACTTATTTTCTTTCGGGGTCACTTGTTTTTTTGTTTTTTTTTGGGGGGGGCGATCGTTTGTTCTCTGAAGTTTGTATTTGTTTTGTTTTTGGTACTTGATGTATTTTCATTTGCTTGTTATTTCCTTTCCCTTCACACAATAAAATTTGCCCTTCTTTAGTCTTGATGCACTCGTGGTCATCCTTTTCACAAAGCTTTATGTGTGGGATTATTAAATCTGTTGAAGAAACTCTAAATTTTTTTTTTTTTTTTTTTTTTTTAAGCAAAAAAAAAACTTGACTACTAAATATTTAAGTCATTATTACAAAGCTTATAAGAAAGAATGGTCATTATTGAATGTACTGCACTATTACAAAGAGGAAAAAAATGCAATCTGGCACCCTGAAGTGTTTTTTTGGCTTTTCTCTGTAGAGGAATCCTTAGGAGTTCTGTGTAGAACCTTTTACAAAGCTAGGAACCCTAAAAAGAACCCCAAAGGAACTCAGGACTGGGATTTCAGGAGAACATGGTGGCCTTCCTAATTTACATATCATGCATATTCATAGTATCATCTTCTTGGCATTTTTTCATAAAGATGCAGTTTTTAAAAAAACAAAAGTTTTAGTAGTCCCTTTGACGTTGAAGTTGTGTTGGTTTTAAACGTACACGCTGAGCTGTGTTTAAAGGCTCGGAAGTTGAGCTGTACCCTTCTTCTGATGAGGAGGTGTGTGAGGAACATGGTGAGGTGAAACCGGAGCGAGCAGAGGAAATAACCTGACCACCTCTCGTTAATGTTTCACTAACGCATGAAGAGGGATCGTTGCACTCGTCCAGCCTGCTCACAATTAATTCAACAACACAATAGAAATTTCTGTCCGAGCTGAAACGAGCAACTGGGGTGAATAAATGTGTTTTTTTTTTCAATTGCATTGATTAGTTTTCCTAATTAGTTTCAAGAATTGATTTGTTCACATTTGATGGATGTTGGACCAGGTAAGCCTTGGAATAAATTTTTTGTCTCTTGTTTTATTTGTTTGTGTGTTTTGTTTTGTTTTGTAAACAGTCCACACTAGCTACAAGTTCAACATTTAATTTCACTTGCTTGAATGATTAGAGCTAAAAATGACTGCAATTTGACCACATTTTGTGAGAAGTGCTGCATTTATTTATGTATTTATTTATTTAAAAAGCTTTTGTCTGGTATGCCTGTCTAAAATATTTATAAGTAGTCTGTTGAGAATAAATGTGAAATTTTAAGCGTATAATAGTTTCAGGACTTGGTGCATTATCACTTTAAAAAAATGTGTTCCTTGTTTATGCTGGACTTTTACGATAAACTATTAAATACTACTTAGTATTTAGTACTATTGAATATTTACAGATTAGGATTAGATGTTTAATCCACTTGTATTAAGAAATTAAATGTGTGCTAATTATACATTAGATTACATCATAAAATTGCTGTTTATAAACCACACAAAATATTCATGTTCAGCAGTTCAACGCTTTATATATATATATATATATATAGATAGATAGATAGATAGATAGATATCTTACTTTGCTTTAAAATTTAGGACAAGCCTACAGGCCTCATTTTGGAAGTTTAAACATTGTTTAATAACGCTTTATTTACTTTGCAATATTTGTAAATTAGTTTGTCTAGTATTGATATTGAAGTATAAGGACAATGCTGCATTTATTTAAGCATCGTTTTTAATTCTCATGTTAACCGTATTAAACATCCACCCCGTTCAGAACCAGGTAAACTTTCCCCCGCTGTATAATCAGCTCTCCATCTTTTTCCAGGGAATTGACCGGGGCTTTGCAGTGGAATAGCTCGGCCCTGCTGCTGCATATTTCCAGGGTTAATTAGTGTGATGTTGGACCGTTATTGCGCTGCACTTAGAGAGGAAGGAAGGTTGCTTTGACCCACGCTGTCGTGCTCGTCACCAGCAGTCAGGAGGTCAGTGATGTGGAACAAACCACTTTTTACCACAGAGTTTCTCGCTTTTAACTCGGGCAGCTTTCTGTGTGGGTTGTGTTGAAAAACGGCAGATTTTAAAGTCATGTGGTCGACATGACGGCTCGTTTTACAGTGTTACATAGCAATAATTTAAAACCTATTTGCAGTGTCACAGTTTTCATTCATATGCACTGAAAGAGCAGCACAAAAATCCTACAAGAATGACTGTTAAGCATATATTAATAGACTGTCCTGCTCTTAACAATACTAGACAATGCTTTTACTCAGAAAATACATATTTTCTCTCACCAAGAAAAAACCCTAGAATCCTTATTGAATATTAAAGTGAAGGACCTCATATAGCTGCTGTTGTTGACACTGTTGAAACATTGTAAGATTTTATTGTTGTAAATCTGTAAGAATTTGTAGAATGCCTGTGTTACTTTCCTTGATCTTGCCATGAAAATAGCCAGTGAAAGAACAATATATAAATAAACAAATCACAAAAATCCTAACTGCTGACTGTTGGATCTGTTGATGTTTCAATCGATTAACACCACTTTCAACCCAAGGTTTGTGTTCCTGTATTAGTTATTGTTATTCTAAACTCAGTCAAACTCAATACCTCATGTTTCTGTCGGCTGTGTCCTGAGTTCTCTTCTCTGCTTCATGGGTACAGGCTTGCCTCGGGTTGTAGACCTGCTGCAGTGCATAATTTTTCACTATCGATCGTAATATTTTAATAGACACACTTGAAAACATGGTTGATTTAAACAGAACTTAGAACTTAGTTCTTACTGTTTTCTCACTTGACAGACTAATGTTTGCATTCATTTGGATTTTTCAAAGATTAAAAAAAGTATGTTGTTCCTCAAGGTTCCGTTTTAGGCCCCCTGTTGTTCTCCCTTTATATATATATATATATATATATATATATATATATATATATATATATATATATATATATATATATATATATATATATATATATATATATAGTGTGTAACAGTATTTTATTTATTTATTTTTACTTATATGCTGCTAATTAGGGATTTTGTTTTATTTAGTCATGTTTTTTTTTGGTACTTGTTGATGCTGGTACTGATAACTAAATGATTAACCACCTGAGTGTTCATCAATCAGGGGTGTCACAGGACAGTGTAGCTCTGGTTATGTTGGTTGCTGTTGTATGCTGTTAGTGATGAACGTTGTGACGTACGGCGGTTGTGTCTCGGTGCTCAGTGCTCGCTGAACTGAAGTGCTCTCTCTCGTATAACAGTTTCTCTCACTTCACAGCTCCACATAATTCACGGCAACTAGCGCTCATTTTTTTTTATTACCATGCTTGCTAACACTGCTCTGCATGTCTAAGACTGCTCATGTCACAGTCTCTATCAAAGACACTGTTTTTACACAGCATAAAGATGTTTTAGAAGGCTGTAGATTCTCCGCTTGATATTTTCACAGAGCACAGATGCAGACAAAGCAGTCTGCTTTGCTTTCATTATTTCGTTAATCATGAAATGTGTCTAGATCTGTCATGTCGTGTCATCTGTTTATTAGCATCTGTTTATTAGCATCTGTTTATTAGCGTGACATTGTACGCTAGACTTACGTCACATATCATCGCCTTGTATTGGAGCATTTTTTAGGAGTAAATCAGCACGCTATTGGAATGATTCGTGATACTAATATCGGTATCAATACATCCCTACTGATGATACTTACTGCTTCGGCCAAATTCAGCAGCACGTCTACGTAAAATGTAGCTTGAATTGATAAAAACTTTATAAATCAGTAATTCAACCTAGATTTTAGCCCGTAGTTCTTGGGTGTTTTATTTTAAAAATCAGTCCATGATTTCTAGTCATTGTCATCACTTTATAGTTCAAGCATTAGTAATTGTACATTGGTTCATTAATTAAGGGCTTGTATTATCGAGGACTTGAGTTCAGCATCTTAAAACTGAATTTTCTAAGCACAAAGGATGTGTTAAAGCCAAATGGGTATATACACTGAAGATCAAACTTTTAATTTTAACTTCTATGTTTGTTTGTTTTTGTTTTTGTAGGAATATACAGCTTTACTTTAACCCTTGCTGTTCTCAAATTCCTGCATCTTATAACTTCATGGAACATTCTGTCTTCAAAGCTTCCCACAGACCACAAACTGTATCCGAGATGAAGATGAGACTGACGGAGGATAGGACGAAGAGATCGATCGCTCCTCAGATAGACCCCTGGTGAAAGGAAAAAAAAAAAAAAACCCTGAACACAGACTATCAAGAGTTTAAAGCTCAGACTGTTTCTCTTTATTGTTTCTGCCAAGCATTTGCATTTAGTTTCTTTATTGTAGCATGTTATTTTTTTAATTCCCAAAATGATTACAAGCTCTTCTATCTTTTACTTTAATGGACCATGTTTCTAGGTTCTACTCCGATTTCTTGAATTCATACTGAGGGGGAAAAAAAACCTTATATTTATTTGCCGGATATTTTTATTTAAAGCTTGGCTCCCTGGGAGTCCTGGGATTTGATCTCACAACCTTCTGGCCAAACACTCAACTGCTGATCTACCCCTGTCTATGGCCAAAAAACATTCAAAGCACTGAGACTATGAGGTTGTATTTCGAGCTCTATGTGCACTACTTGGTGCTGTTGGCTTTGAACTGTGGAGTGTTTTCATACGGCCCTCGTCAGAGAGCTCAGAAGACGGGGGACATACTGCTGGGGGGCTTGTTCCCTATACACTTCAGAGTCGCTTCCAACGACCAGGATCTGGCTGCTAAACCAGAATCAACCGAGTGTGTGAGGTACGTGGGGAAAGAAACGAAAATGAGCTGTACAGGACAGCGCTGTGGTATAAACATGGATAACGAGGTGTTCTAAGGACAAATCTGAGTTGTAATATAGCATTCAATGATGTATAAATTCAAAAGAAAGAAAAAAGCTTCATGTCTATGACTTAAACAGATCAAAAATGGATTTTTGTTTGACCTGTAAATAATACGGTTTCTGCTGATTGATCGGTTTCATAAACATTGCTTTCCTCTGTGCTGTGTGATTTCTCAGGTACAATTTCCGTGGATTTCGTTGGCTCCAGGCCATGATTTTTGCGATCGAGGAAATCAACAACAGTTCTACTCTTTTACCCAACATCACTTTGGGGTACAGTATATTCGACACCTGTAACACCGTTTCCAAAGCCCTGGAGGCCTCTCTGAGCTTCGTGGCTCAGAATAAGATCGACTCTCTGAACTTGGATGGGTTTTGTAACTGCACCGGGAACATCCCGTCAACCATCGCCGTGGTCGGGGCTTGCGGTTCGGCGGTTTCGACAGCCGTGGCCGACCTCGTCGGTCTCTTCTACATCCCACAGGTGAGCAGGGACTTTTCTGTAAAGAGTTTTTTTTTTTTTAATTAAGGAAAAAAAGTTTACATTTTTTTGAGCTTTTCATTTTGCTCTATCAGATCAGCTATGCTTCTTCGAGCCGCCTTCTGAGCAACAAGAACCAGTACAAGTCCTTCATGAGGACAATTCCGACTGACGAGTACCAGGCCATCGCGATGGCGGCCATCATCGATCACTTCCAGTGGAACTGGGTCATCGCGATCGCCTCGGATGACGAATACGGCCGACCTGGGATAGAGAAATTCGAGAACGAGATGTTCGAGAGGGACATCTGCATCGACCTCAACGTGCTGATCTCTCAGTATCTGGAAGAAGCCGAGATCATCCGCATTGCAGACCAAATCCAGAACTCCACCGCTAAAGTCATCGTCGTTTTTGCTAGCGGGCCCGACGTCGAGCCGCTGGTTAAGGAAATGGTGAGGCGCAACATCACGGATCGTGTGTGGTTAGCGAGTGAAGCGTGGGCTCTGTCGAGCCTCGTGGCCAAACCTGAGTACCTGGACGTCATGGGCGGGACGATCGGCTTCGCGCTGCAAGCAGGACAGATCCCCGGATTCAAGGAATTCCTGCAGCAGGTCCATCCGAAAAAATCCCTGCATAACGAGTTTGTGCGAGAGTTTTGGGAAGAGACGTTCAATTGTTACCTGGCGGACAGTGTGAGGAAGGAGGACAGCGAGAACGGCAGCGCGGGCTTTAGGCCGCTTTGCACGGGCGAGGAGGACATCACGAGCGTCGAGACACCTTACCTGGACTACACTCACCTGAGAATCTCCTATAACGTCTACGTGGCAGTTTACGCCATAGCCGAAGCGCTGCAGGACATTCTCACCTGTACGCCCGGGAGAGGACTCTTCGCTAACGGGTCCTGTGCAGATATTCGAAAAGTGGAGGCCTGGCAGGTAAATGAGAAGGAAGTACTGTGTTTTCTGTGCTGTAAGATTGAATTTTTTTCCTTTAACAGGTGCAATTTGTTCATCCAAGTGTCATTTATGTGATTTTGAATTAGGTTAATCTGCTTGATTTTATAATCCTCAGATACATACAGTAAAGCCAAGCGATTCGCGAAGTTCAATATTCATGCATTAACTTTTTTTTTTTTTCCTGTCTAGCTGGTGTTACAACATAGACAGTGAAGTGATCTATAAATACTAAGTACTTCTGCAAATACAGACAATTGTAAGCACCATATTGTCCAGAAATACGGAAAATTACGTTTAAAAACGCAAACAAACAGAAAGAAGCCGGAAATTTCGTCCTTATTTGTCGAGATGGACATTCAGAAAATGTATTTATTTATTTATTGGGGTTCCTAATAAGTACTTGAAAGGACTAAATGAAAATGTAAGATGTAAAAAGTGTGTTTGTCCTAAAAAAACAACAACAACAAAAAAAAAACATATACGGTATAATACAGGTTATAGTTATAGTTATTTCCCAAATTTTAATGGACTTTTAGCTGTGATGAACTTTAACAATGATCTGTGATAAATGAGTATTTTTTTATTTTCAGGTCTTAAAGCAGCTGAGGCATCTGAAGTTCCAGAACAGCATGGGCGAGAGAGTGCGTTTCGACGAGAGCAGTGAACTTTCTGCCAACTACACCATCATGAACTGGCACCGTTCACCCGCGGACGGCTCGGTGGTGTTCAGGGAGGTCGGGTACTACAGCGTTAATGGCAAAAAGGGCGCCAAACTCTCCATAGACAAAACGAAAATACTGTGGAACGGCTATTTGACCGAGGTGAGTCATTTTACTGAAGCAGTGGCTCTCAGAGTACCTCCTCGCAACGATCTTTTAAACCAAGTGCCCCTTTAGAGGACTAATTATTTTAGAAAACATACGAGTATGATTTGATGTGATAAAAGAGTATTCAATGCTACAATTAGCCATAAATAAATATATACACTTACCATCCAGTTTAATAAGAACGCCTGAACACCTCATTCATGCGGTTATCCAATCAGCCAATCATGTGGCAGCAGCAGCACAACGCATAAAATCGTGCAGAAGGTCAAGAGCTTCAGTTAATGTTCACATCAAACATCAGAATGAAGAAAAAGTCTGATCTCTGTGACTTTAACTGTGGCATGGTTGTTGGTTGTTGGTACCAGATGGGCTGGTTTGAGTATTTCAGAAACCGCTGATCTCCTGGGAGTTTCACACACAACAGTCTCTAGAGTTTACTCAGAATGGTGCGAAAAACATCCTGTGAGCAGAGGGTCTGCAGGCTGAAACATTTGATGTTGATGAGAGAGGTCAGAGGAGAATGACCAGACAGGTCTGAGCTGCCAGGATGTCTATAGTAACTCAAATAATCACAACCGTTCTGAACAGAAAAGCATCTCAGCATGCACAACACATCCACACCTGAGGTGGATGAGCTACAAGACAACATCAGGATCCACCAAGAACAGGAGTCTGACGCTATCATGGGCACAGACTCACCCAAACTGGACAGATGAAGACTGAAGAAAGACCATGCGATTTTTATTATTTTTTTCCCCCTAATCTTCAACTGTCCAGTGTGCGTGAGTCCGTGCGCATGACGACCTCAGATTCCTGTTCTTGACTGACAGGAGAGGAACCCAATATGGTATTGTGCTGTTGTAGCTCGTCCACCTCAAGTTTGGATGTGTTGTGCAAGCTGAGATGCTTTTCTGCTCAGCATGGTTATAAAGAGTGATTGAGAGTTACTATATCCTTCCTGGCAGCTCGAACCAATCTGGTCATTTTCCTCTGACCTCTCTTATCAGCAAGGCGTTTCCACCCACAGAGCTGTCGCTCACGCGGTGTTTTTTTGTTTTGTTTTGTTTTGTTTTTTTGCACCTTTCTGTGTAAACTCTAGAGACTGTTGTGTGTGAAAATCCCAGGAGATTTCTGTAAAACTCAAACCAGCCCATCTGGTACCAACATCCAACAACCATGCCACGGTTAAAGTCACAGAGATCAGACTTTTTCTTCATTCTGATGTTTGATGCGATGTGAACGTTAACTGAAGCTCTCGACCCGCCACACGATTTATATTTCCAATATATTTAGATCATAGATTATTATTTCCAATTGAAATTGGAAATGTTTACATGAAAAGACACTTGCTTTTTAAGTGCTACAGTTTTAAAAATAATTTTTAGTAGTTTTTAAAGAAAAAAATATCAGATGGATATTGATATCGGCTGATGCGCTTGAGTTAATAATTATAATAATAAAACTTTCCCAGTTAAAAATTAATGCAGCCCAAAGTGGGCTTAGATAAACATTAACTGAGCACTGGATCCATATTTTTTTAATTTTTTTTACTTGTTGTAGGGTAGAATGTAATTGGCATTGAGACGCGCTGCGACAAAAAACAAGAAACACCATTTCTGTTAACCAACCAGTCCAGTCCTTCTTGTTATTAGTTTATACACAACATATGCACTTAAAACCTGTCTCAAACAGGAAGGATGCCATTGAAGTAAAACAGATATTTGAACTTGATGTGGCCATAGGAACATGCCCGTGTAAATACGTTCTGTTTACTCAGAGTCAATCTGTCAGCAGTTTAGTTCACCCCGGATCTTGTGGATCTAATCCCATCACCACCCTTTTCAACAAAACTAAAACTGTTTCTGTGCCAGACTCCACTGATTTCACCTTAGATAAATAATTTTTTAAAAAAGGTTAACTAAATTAGTGTTTAAAAAATTTCTTTTCTTTTTTTTTTTTTTAACCTCCTTGCATCATTCAACATTCCTAAACTGTGTACATTTTGTATGTTCAGAAATTATATTTTCTAAAAACAGACAAAAATAAAAGTCTTCAACCTTCAATGTTAAAAAATTTTGGACATTGAATTGAGATTTAATTTTTATTATTATTATTATTATTATTATTATTATTATTATTATTATTACTACTACTACTACTACTCATGGATAATCCATTTTTTTTTAAATATAAGTAATATTTAGACTGAATCAAAATTCATGCATCATGCAATTGTAAGTTAAACAAAAGATAAAACTATAAAAGAATCTAGATATTCATATAAACAATTTATGCATGAAAGGGTTAAGTATTAAATTATTCATAATGAAGTAAGACAATTACTGTTTATTAATTACGGACTACTCGCTAATTAATGGTGAATTAATGGATAATCATTGTGTAAAATTATTGCCTATGCATTTTATTGTTGTATTACTGAAAAAAAATAAACACTATCCAGTATCCGTGCATGAACGATCTCAGAATATAATTGTTTGCATGTTTTTATATATTAATCTTCGCTCATATTCTTCATTCTTCGTTCATTAGCAAAGATTCAGAAGCAAACTTTCATGTATAAACTGCTAGTAAAAATACTTTATTACCGAAGCTTAAAGTAAAACGTGGTCGGATAATTATTTGTGGAGTTCAGAGACTGAGTTAATTTTTCCTCGTTGTCTTTGCCCAGGTACCGTTTTCGAACTGCAGTGAGGAGTGTGAGCCCGGCACCAGGAAGGGCATCATCGAGGGGAAACCCACCTGCTGCTTCGAGTGTACCGAGTGCTCTGATGGAGAATACAGCGAGTATAAAGGTGCAGGATTTATTCACTCGAACTACAGCTTTATATCATTAACCCCAGCAGGAATACAGATAAGTACTTATAAATACTCCTTTGTAATTATTATAATAATTGATACACATGATATACTGTATATTAGGAATTTATGAAGTTATCTAATCAGCCAATCATGTGGCAGCAGCAGCACAACACATAAAATCGTGCAGATGCAGGTCAAGAGCTTCAGTTAATGTTCACATCAAACATCAGAATGAAGAAAAAGTGTGATCTCTGTGACTTGGTTGTTGGTTGTTGGTACCAGATGGGCTGGTCTGAGTATCTCAGAAACTGCTGATCTGCAGAAACTGGATTTTCACACACATCAGTCTATAGCGTTTACACATAATGGTGCGAAAAACAAAAAACATTGAGTGAGCGACAGTTGTGTGAGTGGAAACGCCTTGTTGATAAAGAGAGATCAGAGGAAAAAGGCCGGGTTGGTTCGAACTGCCAGAAAGGATATAGTAACTCGTATAATCACTCTTTACAACCGTGGTGTGCAGAAAAGCATCTCACAAAACATCTCACCCAAACTGGACAGGGGAAGATTAGAAGAAAAAAAAATCATGAGGTCTTTTTCTAGTCTTCAGCTGTCCAGTTTGGGTGAGTCTGTGCCCATGATAGCCTCAGATTCCTGTTCTTGGATGACAGGAGAGGAACCTGATGTGGTCTTCTGCTGTTGTAGCCCATCGAACTCAAGGTTAGATGTATTGCTAGTTATAAGATGCTTTTCTGCTCAACACAGTTGTAAAGAGTGATTATTTGTGTTACTATAGACTTCCTGTCAGCTCAGACCAGTCTGGTCATTCTCCTCTGATCTCTCTCATCAACAAGATGTATTCATTAATAATGCTATAATTGCATTTTATATATAATAATAATATTAATTGATATTAATAATAACAGTTATTTCATTACCTTTTATGGTTTGTTTTTATTCTGATTAATTCTCATTTTCTTTCCTGTACAGATGCCAGTGTTTGTACCAAGTGTCCCAACAATTCTTGGTCCAACGGGAACCATACTTCCTGTTTCTTAAAGGAGATCGAGTTTCTGGCGTGGTCAGAGCCGTTCGGGATCACTCTGGCCCTGCTCGCTGTGCTCGGCGTTCTCCTGACGTCCTTCGTGATGGGCGTGTTTGTGCGATTTAGGAACACGCCTATAGTCAAGGCTTCGAACAGAGAGCTGTCCTACTTGCTGCTGTTCTCGTTAATCTGCTGTTTCTCCAGTTCGCTCGTGTTCATCGGCGAGCCTCAAGACTGGACGTGTCGTCTGCGTCAGCCCGCATTCGGCATCAGCTTCGTCTTGTGCATCTCCTGCATCCTGGTGAAGACCAACCGGGTTCTTCTGGTGTTCGAAGCCAAGATTCCCACCAGCCTCCATCGTAAGTGGTGGGGTCTGAACCTGCAGTTCCTGTTGGTCTTCCTGTTCACCTTCGTGCAGGTGATGATCTGCGTGGTGTGGCTGTACAACGCTCCGCCGGCGAGCTACAGAAACTACGACATCGACGAGATCATCTTCATAACCTGCAACGAAGGCTCCATGATGGCTCTAGGCTTCTTGATCGGCTACACCTGCCTCCTGGCGGCCGTCTGCTTCTTTTTCGCCTTCAAGTCTCGGAAGCTGCCGGAGAACTTCACGGAGGCCAAGTTCATCACCTTTAGCATGCTCATCTTCTTCATCGTCTGGATCTCCTTCGTCCCCGCCTACTTCAGCACCTACGGGAAGTTCGTCTCGGCTGTGGAGGTCATCGCCATCCTGGCGTCCAGCTTCAGCCTGCTCGCGTGCATCTTCTTCAATAAGGTCTACATCATCCTGTTCAAGCCTTCCAGGAACACCATCGAGGAAGTTCGCTCCAGCACAGCGGCACACGCCTTCAAAGCAGCCGCCAAAGCCACAATGAGGCAAAGCTCCGCCTTCAGGAAGAGGTCCAGCAGCGTGGGCGGGTCCTCCGCCTCTTCGCCGTCCTCGTCGATCTGCCTGAAGACCAACGAGAACGAAGCAGCCACGCCCACCGGGCAGAGGCGGAGCCAGAGGCCCAGGGTGAGCTTTGAAAGTGGGACGATGAGTCTGTCGATCGCTTTTGAGGAAGCGCGAAAAAACTAAACGCAACTGTGAGACACTGCTGAAATCACGAAACATCAAATCAGATGTTTTCTATCAGTCTATCCACCCTCCAGATCACTTACTAAGTATACAGTTACCAACTACAGCTCATCTGTTGCACTGTACAAAGTATTGGCACCCCTCTACCCACTGAACAGGTATTATTTGGGTGGTGGTTCATTCCCACGTGTTGAACTGTTCCTTAAACGTGACAATCGGGAATTTCTTATTAACATGAAGCTTATAAATGTGAACCTGGAATCACTCGCTTAAACAATACAATTAAAGCTAATAATTCCTGTACTTATCCTGTACAGGAATCCTGTACTTATAAATCATTATATTTCATTATTTCTTGTTTATAATGTAATAATTATGAATATGAATGTCATTATTATTCTAGTCCAGGTTTATTAAAAAAAAAAAAAAAAAATCTATCATTGTTCCAGTTTAAAAAAAAATATCATACAATACAATTCAAATGAAAATACAATGCAATATATACAATAGAAATATGCAACATAATTGGTCAAATATTAATCATATCAATCGAATCATTTCACATCCAAACAACTATAAATCATAGGAAACTGAATTAAATGGAACTTTTATACGTCAGAATGTTTATCATATATCAAGATACGCATCGGGGGGGGCACGGTGGCTTGGGGGTTTGAATCCCCTCCGCCCTGTGTGCGTGGAGTTTGCATGTTCTCCCCGTGCTTCAGGGGTTTCCTCCTGGTACTCCGGTTTCCTCCCCCGGTCCAAAGACATGCGTTGTAGGTTGATTAGTATCTCCAGATTGTCCGGAGTGTGCGAATGAGTGTGTGTTAGTGTTTCTTTGTCAGAAATAACTTTTTGTTTTTGTCGAGCAGAATTTAAGTTAAAAGTGGATTAAAATGTTGAGATGATGTGACAAATGGACGATATATAAACTCTCCTTGACATCATATGCAGCTGTGTGATGAAGATGAAATTCAACGAACCCCAGGAATCCTCATCTCTAAATATGTCAATACGTCTCTTGTGTAAGGCTTTACTTTTGTGTTTATTGGTGTATTCATGCCCGAGGCCAAACCGGGAAGATAAATATTGATAAACATAATGACATTTTTGCAGTTGTGACTGTTAATCATTGTAAATGCAGCTGTAGCTAATGATGATGAATGTCTGAGGTGTTTATGATAATTATAATCTTTGTACAAGTATATTTTTTGCCTGTTGGTGTGTAATTTCCAGATGCAAATTTCCACTCTAAAGCGTTATTCATATCTAGTCTTGCAGCCAATGTCTACGAAAAGCTATATCCATTTAAAACAGTTTTGAGACACTTTCTCTTTTTGATTTAAAACTGGTTATTGGGCTCCCGAAGGGCCGCGCGCGCGCCTGCTCCTCTCAGGCTCCCCGTCTCTACGTCAGCGTTTCTTTCGTGCACGCGACCGTTGCTCTGATGTCCCATTGGCTCACTCGCCGTTGTTTTCGCTGATGAAGGCGGGACTCTCGTGATCCCGCCCACCCGTGTGTGACGGACCGTCGCTTTGTCCAATAGACACGAACTATAGCGAGTATCAGCCAATCCTAGGGTCAGAAGGCGAGATTTATCAGCATACAAGGAAGCGGAATATAATACCACGTACAAGGGAGCAGTTACACTGACAGGATCATCAGCAGCTCCAGGTAATCTTTTGGGAAATTGGAAAACAGTAACGGAAATTCTTTTGAGAAAAGTGTTTTAATTTGACTTGTATGTGCTTAATTAGATAGTTAGCTCATTAAGTGGCATGTTTGGGTAACTGGCTAGCGTGTTAGCGAGCGCGTTTATATTTTTTAAACGCCATTTCCTAGTTTGCTAGTCTGTTTAATGAGTGCACGTGCACAACTCTCTCTCTCTCTCTCTCTCTCTCTCTCTCTCTCTCTATATATATATATATATATATATATATATATATATATATATATATATATATATATATATATAGAATGTTCTAAGGGTGTGCAAACCTTTGCACTCAGTTGTACCTTTGTGCTTTGTTTATTGTACTTAACAGAAATAAATGAGAACTGTATAAATGTTATAATAAGCAGTGATAATGAACAATAGAAGGTTATGTTTTAACCCGAAGCGCAGAGAAAGTTCCTGCTCCGTGTTTCTGTTCAGGAAGTGTGTTCTGAGGACATGAGTGTGAAAGACCCGCTCCTCTGAATTACGTCAACATGAGGTCTGAGAGAGATGTTAACAACAGCCAGGGGCTGGGAGCAGGAAATAAAGCTTTGTTCACAGAACAGTTTTGATTTAATAGACCTGTGGAATGTGATATTTCTTGTGGCACCTGTTTGCATGAAAAAAGGGGATTAACTCCACCTCTGTTTGCGGCATTATCCTTTCTTTTTCAGCAGGCTGGATCTTTTCGAATGACGTCGACTTGATATGAAAGTAAAAAAAAGTTTGACATAATCCAGCGGGAAGGAATCCATAATGCACAACCCCCTGACGTCTGTCAGACGTTAAGAACGTTTCCCGTGTCTTGTGGAGGAAAGCGAGGCAGATGTTCCTCCACAGGGTTTGTTTACGTGTTCAGCGCGTCCTCTCTCACGCTCGCTCCCTCTGAGACGCAGCGATGGCCGCGTGTCCCGTCGCGTCCAGGCTCACGTGGAGGAGCAAGTACCTGCTCCTGCTGGTGCTCAGCGCGTGCGTGATAGTGTGGATCAAGTCCCTCGCCGACGACCACGTGAAGACGCCCAAGCAGGTGCCGACCTCAAACGAGACACAGATGCAGAAGATGAGGGAGGAAGCGCAGATTAAGATGGAGATGGATATGGAGCACCAGGACGAAGTGGATGAGGAGCAAATGCCGAAAGACCTCTGCCCAGAAAAATCACCACTGCTCCGTGAGTTTTATTGTGAAAAAACGCAATTCTTTTTTTTCTTTATTTTTTAATTCAGGTCGTTCTCAGGTGCCTTAAAATTACAGTTCAGTTAAGCAGTATTTTAAAAACAAAAAACAAAAAAAACAACAACTATCTTAAAAAAACACATAAGGAAAAAATGTAATTTGTAACACAGTAGGAAATGCACGTCACATGATTATCAGATCAAAAGAAATCGCACATTGAGTAATCGTGTTGAAGGATTACTTTCCTAAGATGAGTTTATTACAGTCACTACAACACTGCAGTATTTTTCCGTCTCAGTGCTGAATCTCATGTCTCCTGAAAGTGTTTAGACATCACACCCGAGTGTGTGGAGCTCCTCAGAGTTTAGCTTGTACACACTCGCTCACTGTGTGTTTAAATCCTGCTGTGTGTGCCTGAGTGTCTCTGTGTTTGTGTGTGTGTGTGTGTGTGTGTGTGTGTGTGTGTGTTCTGGCTGCTGAGGTGTTTGCATGTTTGACTTTGCAAATTGGATTTGTTTCCTGCTATTTGATCTTTTCCATTAGATGGAAAGAGAGCACGAGAGAGATTGAGAGAGAGAGAGAGAGAGAGAGAGAGAGAGATAGGTGATTGAGAGATAAGGAGACAGATAGCGATGGGGTTAGAGATAGAGAGCGGGACTGATGGAATGGGAGAGAGAGGAGAGAAAGAGATGGATGCAGGTAGATATACAGAGAGAATGAGGGGAAAGGGGTGGATAGAGAGATGGACAGGCCGATGTAGAGAGACGGGTACAGATGGATGGACAGAGAACGGGGGAAGGGTAGAGAGAGATAAGGAGACAGATGTGGAGGGAGATGGACAGATAGTGTGTGTGAAAGAGAGAGACACAATTATAGAGAGTGAGAGACAGATAGCCAGAGGTAGAGGGATGGACAGAGAGACAGGAGTAGATGGACAGACAGGGAGAGATGGATGGATAAACAGATAAGGAGATAAGGATGGAAGGAAGTTGGACAGATAGAGAGAGGGAGTGAGAGATACTGAGAGACTGAGGGAGATGGATGGATAGAAAGATGGACAGACATGGGACGGACAGATGAGGAGAGAGTGTTAGAGGGATTGACGGGCAAGACAGTACAGTTCAGGAATAAACAGCATGACATTAGCAGAGAAGAAAACGGAAATGAAGAAGCTTAGGAATAAAACGTGTGTGTGTGTGTGTGTGTGTGTGTGTGTGTGTGCGCGCGTCATCGCAGGTGGAGCCATGAGTTTGGCGTTCGAGCCGTCTCTGACTCTCAACCAGGTGGAGGTGGAGAACAAGGGTGTGGTAGACGGTCTCTACGAACCAGACAAGTGTAAAGCTAGACAGAGCGTCGCCATTCTCATCCCTCACCGAAACCGAGAGAAACACCTGCTGTACCTGCTGCATCACCTCCATCCGTT
The DNA here is from genome assembly GCA_023630585.1 of Cranoglanis bouderius. Taxonomy (NCBI): domain Eukaryota; kingdom Metazoa; phylum Chordata; class Actinopteri; order Siluriformes; family Cranoglanididae; genus Cranoglanis; species Cranoglanis bouderius. The sequence continues at coordinate 16,721,077 of CM042565.1, read as the reverse complement.
CCTGCAGAGGCAGCAGCTCCACTACGCCATCTACATCATCCACCAGGTCACCAACTCCGCCCTCCCTTTTGCAGTCAACTGAATATTACTGGAATGTTTTTGTAAGGATAATATTACACATTGTTTGCCAACGCTGACTGAAACTCGTGTGTGTGTGTGTGTGTGTGTGTGTGTGTGTGTGTGTGTGTGTGTGTGTGTGTGTGTGTGTGTGTGTGTGTGTTTCCTTCTTACAGGCCGGTGACGGTACGTTTAACAGGGCAAAGTTGTTGAACGTCGGTTATCTGGAGGCTCTGAAAGACTTCAGCTGGGACTGTTTCGTCTTTCACGATGTAGATCTCGTCCCGGAAAACGATCACAACCTTTACAAGTGCGAACAACAACCGAAACACTTGGTGGTGGGCCGAAACTCCACCGGGTACAGGTACGTCACAAACATTTTGCCACATAGTTTGGGGTGATTTTTTTTTTTTTTAGTTAGGCCTGGATGTTTTTTTGTGAGAAAGGGCTTCCGTCTAGCCGCCCTACCCCACAGCCCAGACATGTGAGGGATGAGAGATTGTTGTCGCATGCAGAGAGTAATCAGTACTTGTCAGATATTCCTGCAGCTTCTTTAACACTGCCATTGGTCTCTTGGCAGCCTCCCTGGTAAGCTTTTGACGTCTTCTCCTTTTTTAAATTTTGGAAGGATGTCCTGTTCTTGGTGATGTCACTGTGGTGCTCCATTTTTACGGTGTTCCATAATACATTTAATGTTTTGGAGATTTAAAAAAAAAATTTTTTTATACCCCACTCCTGATCGATATCTTTCGACAAGTGAAATACCATGCGTGCTTTGTAAGCTCTTTGAGGACCACGGCTTCAGCAGTCAGAGGAAACCGAGAAGGTGTGAAGAAAATCCTACAGAAACAGCCGGTCTTAATTTTTGGGTTAATCAGAATAATTTCATTGGTGACAGCTGCATGATAATTACTTTTGGACATGAGATTGAATGCGATTGGTTCATTCTGAACACAGCCACGTCCCCCAATTATAAAAGGGTGTGTACACTTATGCAACCAGGTTATCATAACTCCACCCCACCCATAAAATGTTTGATAGTCTTTCACTTAGTTTTTATACGTTGTAATTTCACATTGAGGGTGGAAAAAGTTCTGACATGGGGTGTGTAGACTTTATATATCCACTGTATATTATAAATTCTGAGCTACTTTTTGTACAGTTCAATTTGCCGTCGTTACAAAATAAATGTATTTAAATTTCATGTTTTATTTGTGTCTACATCGTGTCCTGAAGCCTGTATCCGGGATATCTGTTGTATTGCCTCAAGCATAATTTGTACATGTCATGAATAACGTCTTTTTAAGTGGTGCCAAGTAAACACATTCCTTTAAGATGAATGAATGATCCACCCAGATTATATAGTAAATATTTGCCCACTTTAAACGGTCATTGTTAAACAGGTGACGTGTGTGTGCGTGTGTGTGTGCGTGTGTGTGTGCGTGTGTGTGTGCGTGTGTGTGTGCGTGTGTGTGTGTTGTGCAGACTGAGATATAACGGTTATTTTGGAGGCGTGACTGCAATGACCAAGGAGCAGTTCTTTAAAGTGAACGGTTTTCCAAACACCTACTGGGGCTGGGGAGGGGAAGATGACGACCTCCGCATACGGTAAAACACACACACACACACACACACACAAACACATCATGAAGTAGTAGCTTTTTTTTTTAACCATATGGTAACTATGTAGTATATAATATGTAAATATAGTATGTAATAATTACATGTAAATACTGATACACACTTGGCATACAGTATAATATAATTAATGTATTAATATAGAGTGCATTTAATATAAGCCTGTGATTTGCAGCTGCACTACTGTCAGAGCTGCTGTCTTAGAGAATTAATCAACTTAATTGTGGTGTACTGGGTAAATTATTGTACTGTATAATCAGCAACAGTGCATTAAACGTATCCTGTAGAGTTTTGCTTAAAACCGAGGACAGACATTTAGCCTGCGGCTAGCTGCTGTGCTAATGCTAGCGACGTCGTCTCGCTGAGATGGCGTGCAGATGTACAGGATGTGAGGAAGTATGGAAAGAAAAACAGTTCAGGAAGGAAATGTAAACAGTGTGGGAGATGTGATGAGGGAAAAATAGACAGAAATGCCGAAATGTATTCCTCTAAACAGCATGAATTATTAAAAATATTCTTAAGATGCATATTTATTTTGGATTCTTCACTACGTAGTGCACTATTTTGGCCTTTCTTTCCCATAAGCATAGTGGAGAATAACCCCTAAGCAATGCATTATGGGATTATATGAGAAAACTCCCATTATTCACTTTAAATCACATTTTCCAGACTTGCTGAGAAATTTTTTTTGGCTTAAGTCATCACAAAATGAGGTTTGTTGTTCAGGGTGCAGCTGCAGGGGATGAAGATCGTCCGCCCACCCGCTGATGTCGCTCGCTACACCATGGTGTTTCACAAAAGAGACCACGGCAACGAGGTCAATAAGGACAGGTGAGGATTGTTTTTCTCTTCTTCATACAGCAAACGGATCACACTTTCCCTTAAGTATGCAGTTCCTTAAAGAGACAATAAAAAAGGGGCAGCTTGGCCCACCGGGTGCCTAAACTTTTGCACAATGAAAATCTATATAAATAACATGGATTTGTAGCATATTTTTAATTTTCAGTGAACTAACAGTGTGACATGGCGTTGATATTATGTACCACGTCACACTATTCATATCTTCTCATATTTGTACAGCTCCTAGCTGAAACCCTCGAAAGCTAGAGGTCGACTGATTGGATTTTATCGATGACCAAGTTGGGCGGTACCTGCCGAGAACCGATTAATCAACAGATTTGAAATTGATACTGAATGAAAACAGTCAGAGTAAAATATTGTTGAACGTTATTTCAAAAATAGACAGTACTGACTGTACCATGAAAATTAATATATACATATTAATATTTATTAACAATGATTAAATATTAAAGTAAATAAAAGGTATACGTCTAAACTGAACCAAAAAACACTTCAAATAACACAACAAAATTTGTCATACAAGATTAACCTTATAACATTAACTGCTGAAAGTCAGATATGAGCTTACAATTATAGGAACAATAAACAGTCGTTACCTGCATCACCCCACCCCCGCGCAAAAGAAAAAAATACATAACATAAATGTTAAATAAAGGTCTCCTAACAAAAACAGCTTCATGCCACTATACATATTCCTTTCTTAAACACGTTTTAAAAATCCATTCATATAATTAGTCTTAATTTAAGAGGAGCATCCGCTGTACAAATCCCTGTGTATGAACCGGTGCTATAGAAACGACAGTGTATTAGAATGAGGGCGTTAATATAAACCTGTCTTTAATGTTACAGCCTGCTCTACAGTACTTGTACAAAAATAATGTGCACCTTTTTGACCAGTCAGATTTAAGAATGCAACCGTGCTGTGTTACAAACAGATGAATTTAACTGTTCCTCCCCACTTCTTTGTTTCCTGCAGGATGCATTTGCTGGGTCAGACACCTCAGACCTGGCGGAAGGACGGTCTGAACTCGTGTTCGTATAAAACTTTGTCAGTGGCGCGTTCTGCGCTGTACATTAACATCACGGCCGATATCGGCACGCCGCCAACCACGCACTGAGAGCGAAATGCGCCGTACATTAACATCACGGCCGATATCGGCACGCCGCCAACCACACTCCCCGTGACCTTGTTATTAACTCACAGCTCACCGACAGACTGCACAAGCTCATTTAGATGAAGACGCCTTCAACAAAAGTTTTGGCACCACAAAATTAATCAGTCACCTACCTAGTATCAAGTTGGGATGGTTTCTGGTACCTGCTTGAGATCAGCACCAACAGAAACTGATGGCACTTGGGGACAGGGTTATCAGTGTTGACTGGGTGTGTGTCCCGTGTTCACAGAAACCCTGAATTACATTAATAATAATAATCTGGTTCATTGGTGGCATTTACACCAAACATTTTATTCCTCAACTTGCATTGATGTTTCATTCCAAGCCCCCCCCCCCCCCAAAAAAAACAGCACAGCCACTGCAGAATCGCAGAATTCTTGATCATACATACTTTATGCTTTTTGCTTTTTATGTTCCTCAATGTTTGATAATATAAACTTCATAAACCTTAAATTAATACACAAATTGCATGTTTAGCTGTACAGAATGGCAAAGCATGGAAAGGTCAAGGTAATGTGGAGATACACGGGTGCCAAAAATTCTGCACAGGGCTGAGAGACAGGAGTGAGTCTGATGGTTTTAGATCCGAGTGCCGAAGGTTCTTGACGTTAAAGACGCTTCACTTGTACTTGGAACAGGTGATTAAAAACCGATTTCTCTTTTTGCACACTGAGACGGTGCATTTTCAGCCCCATCGGGGAACAGAAAAGATATTATTTCGTATTCCAGTGACGTTTAGTATAGCAAGCTCCGCCCCCTGATTGTGTTCAGTAGAAAAAGGAGGAACACAAAAGCCCCCTGGATCCCAGCCCAGAAACAGGTCCTGGTTCCTCTGCTGGAACTGTGCCCTGAGTCTCAAGAGTTCATGTGATGGAAACGGGCCTCGTACCAGGAAGTGACCCTGTGCCGCTAGTTGGATTACCAGTTATAATGTATAATCCACCCAAACCTTCCTGTCCGGATTCCCGCTGCAGCGTCTCATGCTTTTTATTCCTCGCTCTCTGCGTTGATCCTGACCTCATTTTGAAAAAAATAAATAAATAAATTTTAAGGACTTTGCAATTTGGACTACCTGTAAAGGGTGGAGTCAAGTTTAAATAAACAGTTTCTCTGAAACTGTTAATCGATTGACCTGATCTTATCTCTAAACACATATTTAATGCTGAATAGATTTCTTAAAAACATGGCCGATCAGCCTTCAGGAGGCATTTTGGGAGGTTTATTGTTATTGTCATGAAACTTGAGTAGTTTTAATTTGTGGTCACTTTTTATTGTTCTGTGTAACTTGGTAAGAACTGGCCACTATGAGCGAAAATAAATGTAGAGATCTAAGGTACTTAAAGTACTTTGTCATTGCAGTATGGACCTACTGATGTCATTATTTATAGGAACGTACACTATGGTTATACAAGATTGGTTAAATGAGGTGAAAATCACTATATAAATTTAATACCATGATCCACATGGCCGGATGGTAATGTATAGCACTGTTATAACACTATTATACAGCAGGATTTCAGCTCGCTGATCTAAATGTTTTTGCTAGGTTATTAAAATTTGAGCTAGCGAGTCTAAAGGGTTGGGTAACTATTTAAATTAGTTTTCTGATCAGAAGATGAATCCATAAACAAATCTCAGTACAGCTGAAGAAACTGTTAGAATGACATACGTGTGTGTGTGTGTGTGTGTGTGTGTGTGTGTGTGTGTGTGTGTGTGTGTGTGTGAAATATACAGTATATTATTTGCTGTTACGACACTTCGAATGAGAGGACATGAGATGAAATGCCTTATTGTTGTTTACAGCATTATTGTATTGTATTTTTTTTTTTAAATCTGAATTTGTTATAGACGAAAAATCAAATTTTTCATTTGATCACATTTTACTGTTCTTTTTGTTGAAAGTTACTGAGGATGTCTCTGTACATTACGTTAATATAGTGATTAATGAAGACTATTTTTTCTTTCTGCCATTCATTTGCTTTTGTACCTTTTTTTTTTTTTTAATTTTTTTTTTTTTTTTTCTTTATAAATCTGTATTTTATAAACTTATGGTGGGGGAGGGACCCTGAAGCTGTAGTTTCTGTGCACTGCTGTAATTCTGAGCGGTGGCGGTTTTATGAAATCAAATAAATCCCTTCTTTAAAGATGAATGTGTTCCAGTTTTTTTTTAATCGCCCTTTCACTTTCTTTCGCTCTTCCTACTTTTGCTTTGTGAACGTGTTTTGCACTGAATGCCAGATTTCAGACGATATACGGAGTGTATCGTATAATTGAATTTGTTTATTTAAATTTATTCCAATTTATTTATTCTAATTACAGATGTGATTTCAGATAGCCGACAGAGTGATCATTTTATATCATCGTTTCAGTAACCATTAATTATTTATTTTAGTTGAAATTCTTTACATTTTTATTCTAAATCTCTCAGAACTGTAGTTTGTTTATTGGTTTTGCTTATTTTATCATTATTATAAGATATAAAATAATAATAATGAATCACTTTAGTGTTATTTTAGTACTAAGAATAATATATATATATATATATATATACACACACACAACTCACAAAAATACTCTGCTCTCATGGATATCAAACAACTACAAACACAACACAGGTTTATCAAAAAAAAAATATATATATATATCCTCCATTTGCCAAGATAACAGCTCTGAATCTTCTCCTATAATGCCTGATGAGGTTGGAGAATACATGGCAAGGGATCTGAGACCATTCCTCCACACTGAATCTTTCCAGATCCTTCAAATTTCGAGGTCCACGCTGGTGGACTCTCCTCTTCAGTTCACCCCACAGGTTTTCTATGGGTTTCAGATCAGGGGACTGGGATGGCCAGGGCAGGACCTTGATTTTGTGGTCAGTAAACCATTTTTGTGTTGATTTTGATGCATGTTTTGGATCATTGTCCTGCTGGAAGATCCGACCACGGCCCATTTGAAGCTTTCTGGCAGAGGCAGTCAGGTTTTCATTTAATATCTGTTGATGTTTGATAGAGTCCATGATGCCATGTATCCTAACAAAATGTCCAGGTCCTCTGGCAGAAAAACAGCCCCAAAACATTAAAGAGCCCCCACCATATTTAACCGTGGGCATGAGGTACTTTTCCATATGGCTACCTCTCTGTGTGCCAAAACCACCTCTGGTGTTCATTGACAAAAAGCTCTATTTTGGTTTCATCTGACCATAGAACCCGATCCCATCTGAAGTTCCAGTAGTGGCTGGCAAACTGAAGACGCTTGGGGTGCCAATAATTGTTGCACACCTATATTTAACAAAGAATTTTTATTTTTTAAATTTTTTTTGGATAAGCCTGTGTTGTGTTTCTAATTGTTTGATATCCATGAGAGCAGGGTGTTTTTGTGAATTTTTTTAAATTTTTTTAACAAAAGCTCAAAAGGTTAAACAATAAAGAATTTTTCACAGCCTTCTTTGCTCATATTTACATTTTTATTCTTAATTGAAACATTTTGTGAATTTAAAAATTAAAAGTGATCTTGTATTATAATAGTATAACAGTCGTAACAGTAACATAATATTGAATAAAAATATAACAACCATAAAATATGTAATAATAACAACAGATAAGAACAATAATACATGTACGAGATGATTATTTTGTCGTTAATTACAGAGTGTCTCCAGCAGGTGGCGCCACGGCTCAGGTGCTTCAGCGCCCTCTGGCGGCAGGGAGTTAGTAATGCGTTTGTAACGGAGACATACGGTATAAGCATATAAACATATAAATGAACCCCGCGCCCTTAGTGTAGTAAAGTTTTTATTACAACACTCTTTTGTTCATTTCGGCGTCTCCTGTCTGTGAAATGGAGCGTGTATCACAAACACACACTGAAACACACTCTGTACCTCAGCAGTGAGAGAGACGAAGCTAAAGCTTTCCTTTAACGCTTTTGGTTTTATTTATTTATTTATTTATACTGAAAGTTGTGTTATTATTCAAAAGCAGGCCTGTACTTTGTGTGTAAGAGAGTTAAATAGAGAATAATAAAACAGCAGCCACACTTTCTTCCTGCCCACCCCCACTACCTTCTCAACACCAGTGACGCCATAACAAAAAACAGAATATGTCTGGGACTCCTTTATTGACTAGACGGAAAATCTGTCCACCCCGAAATTTCCTGATGGTCTGTTTACTCTCTACCGTATCTACAGTACATGCAGTCGATGTGATTAAAAATGACACGTTAGACCGACTGGAATAAATATATAACCAAGATGTATATTTATCATGTTCTTGTAAAGGTGTTATAAAAAATTTTTTTTTAAATATTATAAAAGTTCATTAAATGTTCATTGGAGTTTGGAAAACCAAAACAAAACAGTGAATGGAAATGATCTCAGCTTTTTATTTTACATTTACTGTTGATGCTGTAAGCAGCCATGTTGTTTTGACGTCACTTGCTGAACTCGGAGGAACATCCCATTCCAGAGTAGGAATTCCGAGTCGAGGGGGTGTTTTCCTGGCCGGAGGTCGGGAACAGGGGCGTCAGCTGGACTGTTAATCATCCGCGGCTGAGCCCAGATTCTTCTCAATCAAAAAAACTTTAAAGACGTACGTGAAAATTGGACAAAAAGTCGAATTTATCGTAAAACTTGTCTCCGGGTGTGATCACTGATTGCAGGACTACCAGAGCGATAAAATCGAAAACCTTTTGGCTATCTAACACGAGACTGGGCTAGTTTGGTGTCGCTAGCCGAGGGGAGGAACGACTAAGCTATCGTCGTATGGGTTTAGCCGCTATGGTGCCATGCAAAGCTTATGCTCCGCTCGTATCATGTTCACATAACTTGGAACTCATGTAGACGTTTACACACCTTGTTTTGGGAGCGTTTGGCAGAATTGAGACCTGACAGCCAATAAGACACGAGTATTTCCACATAATTTTCCTGTAAACCCTGTCTGACTGGTCTCGCCTCTGTTCGCTGAAGATAAAATACAACGCTCCGTTCACTGAAGGTAGAAAATTACGGCACTGCCGTCTTCTTTTACCGACATTCAGTTACGTAGTGACAAACGGCCCCAAATGCCCAGGCCAGGTTACGCCCCTGGTTGGGAAGTATGAGTTCTCTAATCGAATGCAGCATAATGCAGCTCAATCATCGGTCACATGGTTATAAAATATGAAACGTGTATTCTGGAACTTTTAAAAGTGTTTGTCGAGAATCGCATAATTTCATTAAGTAGCTTAGAAAAACTGAAATTAAACCCCCGCTCAGCTCTCAACCTTTTTTAAAAACTTTTCCAGGGTGTTGGATGGTTAGAGGTCCTGTCAGAGTTTTTACTGTAATTTCACCTCAACTCACAGCCAGCAGAGGGAGCTAAACATTACACATTGCCACTTTAACTTTTTATTTTATCTCGCATCCTTTTATCTGATTGCTTGTGCTTGCGCTTGCAGCTTCACCCGACGTTTTCGAAAGGAAATTGCAGGTTCTGTAAAAACAGTACCGAATTACAGTCCTGATCTTCAAAATAAAAGAAACATTTCCGAGCACCGAAGGCAATGGAATGGTGAGAGAGCTCCGTAAAGGCGAGCGAGACCTTCACACGCTTTCTGTCTGTCTGTACGTCCAACATGGCAGGCTGACGTTCCTGAATCGCCCCTTTGTTGAGCTTGTCATGTGGTCATGTGACCCGTGACCTTTGGCACATATCATGAGGTCTGGACATGGAGATGGACGGTCGGTGAGGGAACCCGTTTCTCATCTCATGCTCTGTAAACACTGGTGTGTTTTTACTCCTGTGTGAAAGAGTTCTTTCTGTGTTTGTGCTCTGAGTGTGTGTGTGTGTGTGTGTGTGTGTGTGTGTGTGTGTGTGTGTGTGTGTGTTACGACGGTGGGAACAGTTCAGACCTCACATGTCTAATGTACAGTTAAAACGCTGGTTAATTACTAATGGAAGTGATTTATCTGAGGAGTGTTTATTGTTTAATGCATTACAGCCCACATATACATATACAGATCTTATAGATTAATATGTGATGCTATTCTGCTCTCTAATCCCACTCATAACTGCTCATAACTCCTCATAACTCCTCATATCTGCTTGTAACCTTCTCAGATCAGTGTGGAAAAGCGGGAAATGTGCTGGTGTATGTATGACGTGATGAGGTCATCCTCCATCCTGCTGTGAGCAACAACCGCTCATTGTTCAGCACTGAGAGAGAAATCAAACCCTCACTGCTTAGCGATGCTCCGCCCCCCCGGCCCTGTCCGCGTGTTTGGATTGTAAACGTGATAAAGTTCTCTTTTGGTTTACGTGATGTATTCAATCCTAGAACTATAATCACTTACTGCATGCAGCGCAAATAAATTCATTAATGAAGCAGAGTTTTTGCGGATGAACTTGTGTACATATTGTTATATGAACATGTATACAGTAATTCTGTAACATTAACATTCTCACAAAGCGAGTGATTTAGCGCCCCCTACAGTCTGATTGGGCTCCGGTCAAAACAGCAACATTTAGAGACATTTTTACTGCCTTTACTCCGACATGTCAGTATGCAGGGACATGAAATAATATTCTCTCTCTCTCTCTCTGTCTGTCTCAGTTTCTCTCTCTTTGTCTCTCAGTCTCACTCTGTCTCAGTTTCTCTGTGTCTCTCTTTTAGTCTCTCTCTCTCTCTCTCTCTCTCAGTCTGTCTCAGTTTCTCTGTGTCTCTCTTTTAGTCTCTCTCTCTCTCTCTCTTTGTCTATTACTCTGTCTTTCCCTCTTTGTCTATCTCTCAGTCTCTCTTTGTCTGTCTCAATTTCTGTGTCTCTCTTTTAGTCTCTCTCTCTCTCTCTCTCTCTCTGTCTCTCTCTCTTTGTCTACCGTTCTGTCTTTCCCTCTTTGTCTCTCTCTCTCTCTCTCTCTCTGTCTGTCAGTTTCTGTGTCTCTCTTTTAGTCTCTCTCTCTCTGTCTCTCTCTCTGTCAGTCTCTGTCTCTAGCTGTCTCATCTCTGTCTCTCTCTCTGTCAGTCTCTGTCTCTCTCTCTCTTTGTCTTTCACTCTCTTTGTCTTTCACTCTGTCTTTCCCTCTTTGTCTATCTCTCTCTGTCTCTCTCACTCTCAGTCTGTCAGTTTCTGTGTCTCTCTTTTAGTCTCTCTCTCTCTCTCTCTCTCTCTGTCTCTCTCTCTCTCTCTGTCTGTCTCAGTTTCTCTCTCTTTGTCTCTCAGTCTCGCTCTGTCTGTCTCTCTCTTTCAGTCTCTCTCTCTCTCTTTTTTTCTATTACTCTGTCTTTCCCTCTTTGTCTATCTCTCAGTCTCTCTTTCTCTCTCTCTCTCTCTCTCTCTCTCAGTCTGTCTCAATTTCTGTGTCTCTCTTTTAGTCTCTCTCTCTCTGTCTCTCTCTCTCTCTTTGTCTACCGTTCTGTCTTTCCCTTTGTCTCTCTCTCTCTGTCTGTCAGTTTCTGTGTCTCTTTTTTAGTCTCCCTCTCTGTCTCTCTCTCTGTCAGTCTCTGTCTCTAGCTGTCTCATCTCTGTCTCTCTCTCTCTCTCTTTGTCTCTCTCTCTCTGTCTTTCACTCTGTCTTTCCCTCTTTGTCTATCTCTCTCTCTCTCTCTCTCTCTCTCTCAGTCTGTCAGTTTCTGTGTCTCTCTTTTAGTCTCTCTCTCTCTCTCGCTCTCTATCTGTCAATCTCTGTCTCTAGCTGTCTCATCTCTCTCTCTCTCTCTCTGTCTCTCTCTGTCTTTCGCTCTGTCTTTCCCTCTTTGTCTATCTCTCAGTCTCTCTCTGTCTCTCTCTGTCAGTCCCTGTCTCTTGCTGTCTCCTCTCTCTCAAACAACTCTTTATAAGCGTCTATAACAGACATTTGAGAGGGTTTTTTTTTTTTTATTATCAAAGCCCTCAGTCACCGACCTCAGAAACAGAAAGTCATCCTGAATGTTGCATTTTGCTTTGTGATGACTTTGTAAAACATGATTCTAAAATTAACTGATTTTGTTTTTTATCTTTCTAGCATTATATCGGTCAGTTTCTCCCGGGACACAATGCTAGGCTTGTGTTAGCTTTTGATTTACTGTTATTAAATTGGACACAATTAGTAAATGCTGCTGCAAAGTTCTGTTAAAACTTTAAACACACGGGGAAAATAAATCTGAGCATAAATCTATTCCTCAGACACCTTAAACCCTGAGTGTGTGTTTGGGAGTTTTGTGTTCGTGTCTCATTAATATGATTAGTGTGCGATCCTGAGGGTGCTGGACAACTCACACTGAGTGTGTGTGTGTGTGTGTGTGTGTGTGTGTGTGTGTGTGGTGCTGTCATGTCACAGTCCTTTTTGGCTTTAGAAGCTGTGAGTTAGGAAATGTCAGATTTATAAGTGAAGTGCAGGCGACTAACAGGAACCATGTGTGCTTCTGCCATCTGTCTGTCTGTCTCTCTCTCTCTCTCTCTCTCTCTCTCTCTCTCGCTCACACCCCCCTCTCCACACTTCCCTTTCTCCCCTGTCTGTCTGTTTTTGTTTTCCAAACAAAGAGCCCTGTACAGGAAATTGTGGACTCTGGGAGCGTTCAGGAAGGCAGAGAGCAGATTTCCTGTTCAGACCCTACCTCAAAAAAAGAAAAACCTTAAGGGAGCAGGAGAAGGAGTGGACGAGAGAGGAGAGACGGGATGAGAGAGGGAGGGTCAGTAATGTGTTAAGCGGAGGAGAAAACACAGGCTGTAATTTCTCTCCCCTCCCTGGAGCTGGAAAAAAAAGGGGGGGAAAAAGTTTGAAGCCTCGTGTCCTGACCATGAGTCAAAGTAAAACATGGACGAGCTGAGAGGAACAGAGACGAGGCGGAGGAGAGAAAACGAGAAGCTCTGGAGGTCCGGCTGAGAAGAAAGTTTGAAGAGGAAGACGTAGAGAGGGGAGAAAGACGAGGGTCAGGAGGGGCTGAGGAGTGAAAACCGCCTACAGGAAACCGACTCACAGAGTCTCTGAGTTACTTTTTCACTCCACTTTTGTGTCTCTCGGGTTGAACAGAGGAGAGAAAAAAGTGTCCGATGTGGGGAGTGACGTCAGCCTGGTGCCGCTGAGCTCCAGAATTCCTCTCCCACTCCAAGACTCCGGACTCTCGGCCACCATGTGAGCCCGATGGGACGTTTTTTTTTTGTTCCAGAATCTGTTTTTCTTTTTTTCCCTTTCCTTTTCTCCTCGGCTCTGTATTTCCTCTCGGCTTCAGAGCTCGTTCGTTCTGATCTGGATAAAACCTCAAGCTCCTGATGAAGAATAAAGCTGCCAAGCAGAAGTCCAAGAGGAAAGGAAGTGAAAATGCGTTCGGCTGTGACCTGACCGAGCACCTCCAGAACTCGGGACATGATGGTAGAACTTTTATTTTGTCTCTTACTTTCTTTATTCCTTTCTCAACTCTTATCATTCAAAAACAAACAAACAAACAAAAAAAAACAACAACAACAACCCACACACACACAAAAAAAAAAACACATCCTGCTTGTTCTTTTTCTCTCCTGCTTCCTTTGTGATGATGATGATGATGATGATGATGATGATGATGATGATGATGATGATTTCTGGGATTTACTCGTTTTAAAAAAAAAAAAAAGCACCACCTAGGTTTTTTTTTGTTTGTTTGTTTCAGACCTCCTTCAAGTTTAATTGGAAATATGGAATTATGATTCACTACTAAATCTTTCTGTCAGTAAGGATTTTAGCATCATATAATAAAAGTTTTCAATTATATCATTTTTAAAAGATTTATTTAATCATTTTCAATTGTTCAGGGATGACAGAGAGGTTATAAAGTGGTCTGGAGCAACAACAACAACAAAAACAAATTTAAAAAAAGTCTTTCAGGAGTTGTTTTGAGTAAATTTGAATTGACAATGACAGATTCAAATAATTTTAAACATTTTAGACTTCCTGTGTCTACATACACACACACACACACACACACACACACACACTTATACACAAGATTCCTGCTTAGGCTCCCTAAGGAGGGTGAAAAATAAACAAAAAAGAAAATCCATGGAGGAGGAGGAGGAGGAGGAGGAGGAGGAGGAAGAAGCAGTTACTCGGAGACAGAGACAGAGACGGAGTGGTGAAGTGTTTTAGCTGCATGTTGTGCACACTGATTGTCTTTTATTCTGGTTATTGGCTATTTGTGGCATCTCGGTGCGGGCGACGCCCTCGTCCCCTCCCTTCAGCTCTGAGCCGCATGTGCTGCCTTCCCTGCCCCGTTGAATTGTGGGACGGCCGTCATAATTGCAGGAAAGGATGAGAGGGTCAGAGCCGCCATTTCAGGCTGATCTCAGATCAGATCTCTGTAATAGTTTGATGTTTATATGAGAAATAGCCAAGAAGCAGCGAGCTGAACTGAGATCAGTGAGCAGACTGGCGTGGCCGTGATTGTGGTTGTGATTGAGACTTTTTTTTGTTTTAAATCCTGTTTGCACACACACACACACACACACGCACACACACACACGCACACACACACACACTTTGTTCATATTGGCAGCCTCTCAGGACTTCTTTTTTTTTATTCAGCACAGAAAGATGTGCCAAAAAAATAACGCAGGTCCTTTTTTTAGTCAAACTGTTACAGTAAGTACAGTCATTAACTCGAGTTCTGTCTCACTGTCTGAACAAGCTTAGCATCAGTGAGACAGGGTGTGTGTCTGGTCATGTGACATTTATATATATATAAATGTGACCATGCTATACATCGGTAATTACGTCCATGTTACTGATGTATAGAATGTTCAGCTAGTGCACAATTTTGTACCCTGTAGACTGGATTATTATTTTTTATTCGCTTCATCAGCAGAAACAGAAAGTCATGAAGAAATGAAGCTCATAGCTCATTATGCCAGTCTTACTCATGCTACACTGACTGTTTATTAAGTTCCACATTAACTACAAAGTCATGCTCAAAACATCTGAATGGTCTTAGTGTTGGTGTGTATTCACAATATAGCAGATTTCTGTCTGTCTGTCTGTCTGTCTGTCTGTCTGTCTGTCTGTCTCTCTCTCTCTCTCTCTCTCTCTCTCTCTCTCTCTCTCTCTCTCTCTCTCTGTGAGGTCCTCATGTGTGTATACTGTGGTTTGGATTTTCCCATCACAGGACAGTGGGTCACTCTATTGCAGAAACACGGTGTCTTTATTTCACAAGTAAACAACCTTCACATTTCCCCATTTCAGCATTTTTTAAAAAACTTCATTAGGTTTACATTTTCATTAGTACACTGGTGTGAGTACACTGGTGTGAGTACACTGGTGTGAGTACACTGGTGTGAGTACACTGATGTGAGTACACTGGTGTGAGTATACTGATGTGAGTACACTAATGTGAGTACACTGGTGTGAGTACACTAATGTGAGTACACTAATGTGACTATACTGATGTGAGTACACTGATGTGAGTACACTGGTGTGAGTACACTAATGTGAGTACACTAATGTGACTATACTGATGTGAGTACACTAATGTGACTATACTGGTGTGAGTGTACTAATGTGAGTACACTGGTGTGAGTATACTGTTGCGAGTACGCTGGTGTGAGTACACTAATGTGAGTACACTGGTGTGAGTACACTGGTGTGAGTACACTGATGTGAGTACACTAATGTGACTATACTGGTGTGAGTATACTGTTGTGAGTACGCTGGTGTGAGTACACTGGTGTGACTTTACTGGTGTGAGTACACTGATGTGACTTTACTGGTGTGAGTATACTGATGTGACTTTACTGGTGTGAGTATACTGATGTGAGTACACTGGTCTGCGTACACCAATGTGACTATATTGGTGTAAGTATACTGATGTGAGTGCACTGGTGTGAGTACACTAGTGTGAGTATACTGGTGTGAGTATACTGGTGTGAGTACACTGGTGTGAGTACGCTGGTGTGAGTACGCTGGTGTGAGTACACTGGTGTGAATATACTGATGTGAGTATACTGATGTGAGTATACTGG
Organism: Cranoglanis bouderius; assembly: GCA_023630585.1. Classification (NCBI taxonomy): domain Eukaryota; kingdom Metazoa; phylum Chordata; class Actinopteri; order Siluriformes; family Cranoglanididae; genus Cranoglanis; species Cranoglanis bouderius. Next base: position 16,705,405 of record CM042565.1, on the reverse strand, counting down.
TGTGAGTACACTGGTGTGAGTACACTGGTGTGAATATACTGATGTGAGTATACTGATGTGAGTATACTGGTGTGAGTACACTGGTGTGAGTATACTGCTGTGAGTACACTGATGTGAGTACACTGGTGTGAATATACTGATGTGAGTACACTGGTGTGAATATACTGATGTGAGTATACTGGTGTGACTATACTGGTGTGAGTACACTGGTGTGAGTATACTGGTGTGAGTACGCTGGTGTGAGTACGCTGGTGTGAGTACACTGGTGTGAATATACTGATGTGAGTATACTGATGTGAGTACACTGGTGTGAGTACGCTGGTGTGAGTACACTGGTGTGAATATACTGATGTGAGTATACTGATGTGAGTATACTGGTGTGAATATACTGATGTGAGTATACTGATGTGAGTACACTGGTGTGAATATACTGATGTGAGTATACTGATGTGAGTACACTGGTGTGAATATACTGATGTGAGTATACTGATGTGAGTACACTGGTGTGAGTACACTGATGTGAGTACACTGGTGTGAGTACACTGGTGTGAGTACACTGATGTGAGTACACTGGTGTGAGTACACTGATGTGAGTACACCGGTGTGAATATACTGCTGTGAGTACACTGGTGTGAATATACTGATGTGAGTATACTGGTGTGACTATACTGGTGTGAGTACACTGGTGTGAGTACACTGGTGTGAGTATACTGGTGTGAGTACACTGGTGTGAGTACGCTGGTGTGAGTACACTGGTGTGAGTATACTGGTGTGAGTATACTGGTGTGACTATACCGGTGTGAGTACACTGGTGTGAATATACTGATGTGAGTATACTGATGTGAGTATACTGGTGTGAGTACACTGATGTGAATATACTGATGTGAGTACACTGGTGTGAATATACTGATGTGAGTACACTGGTGTGAATATACTGATGTGAGTATACTGGTGTGACTATACTGGTGTGAGTACACTGATGTGAGTACAATGATGTGAGTATACTGGTGTATGAGTGCACTGATGTGAGTACACTGGTGTGAGTACACTAATGTGAGTACACTGGTGTGAGTATACTGATGTGAGTACACTGGTGTGAGTACACTGGTGTGAGTATTCTGGTGTGAGTACACTGGTGTGAGTACACTGGTGTGAGTATACTGGTGTATGAGTATACTGATGTGAGTATACTGGTGTGAGTACACTAATGTGAGTACACTGGTGTGAGTATACTGATGTGAGTACACTGGTGTGAGTACACTGGTGTGAGTATTCTGGTGTGAGTACACTGGTGTGAGTACACTGGTGTGAGTATACTGGTGTGAGTACACTGGTGTGAGTACACTGGTGTCAGTACACTGGTGTGAGTACACTGATGTGACTTTACTGGTGTGAGTACACTGGTGTGAGTACACTGGTGTCAGTACACTGGTGTGAGTACACTGATGTGACTTTACTGATGTGAGTACACTGATGTGACTATACTGGTGTGAGTACACTGATGTGACTACTGGTGTGAGTACACTGATGTGACTATACTGGTGTGAGTATACTGATGTGAGTACACTGGTGTGAGTACACTGATGTGAGTATACTGGTGTTAGTACACTGGTGTGAATATACTGATGTGAGTGCACTGATGTGAGTACACTGGTGTGAGTACACTGATGTGAGTATACTGGTGTGAGTACACTGGTGTGAGTACGCTGGTGTGAGTACGCTGGTGTGAGTACACTGGTGTGAATATACTGATGTGAGTATACTGATGTGAGTATACTGGTGTGAGTACACTGATGTGAGTACACTGGTGTGAATATACTGCTGTGAGTACACTGGTGTGAATATACTGATGTGAATACACTGGTGTGAATATACTGATGTGAGTATACTGGTGTGACTATACTGGTGTGAGTACAATGATGTGAGTATACTGGTGTATGAGTACACTGATGTGAGTATACTGGTGTATGAGTATACTGATGTGAGTACATTGATGTGAGTACACTGGTGTGAGTATCCTGGTGAGAGTATACTGATGTGAGTATACTGGTGTGAATATACTGATGTGAGTACACTGATGTGAGTACACTGATGTGACTATACTGGTGTGAGTACACTGATGTGAGTATACTGGTGTGAATATACTGGTGTGAATATACTGGTGTGAGTACACTGGTGTGAATATACTGATGTGAGTACACTGGTGTGAGTACACTGATGTGAGTATACTGGTGTGAGTACACTGGTGTGAATATACTGATGTGAGTACACTGGTGTGAGTACACTGGTGTGAGTACGCTGATGTGAGTACACTGGTGTGAATATACTGATGTGAGTACACTGGTGTGAGTACACTGGTGTGAATATACTGATGTGAGTACACTGGTGTGAGTATACTGGTGTGAGTACGCTGGTGAGAGTACACTGCTGTGAGTACACTGGTGTGAGTACACTGATGTGAGTACGCTGGTGTGAGTACACTGGTGTGAATATACTGATGTGAGTATGCTGGTGTGAGTACACTGGTGTGAATATACTGATGTGAGTACACTGGTGTGAGTACACTGGTGTGAATATACTGATGTGACTACACTGGTGTGAATATACTGATGTGAGTACACTGGTGTGAGTACACTGGTGTGAATATACTGATGTGAGTACACTGATGTGAGTACACTGGTGTGAGTACACTGGTGTGAATATACTGATGTGAGTACACTGGTGTGAATATACTGATGTGAGTACACTGGTGTGAGTACACTAGTGTGAATATACTGGTGTGAGTACACTGGTGTGAGTACACTGGTGTGAGTACACTGGTGTGAGTACACTAGTGTGAATATACTGGTGTGAGTACACTGGTGTGAGTACACTGGTGTGAGTACACTAGTGTGAATATACTGGTGTGAGTACACTGGTGTGAGTACACTGGTGTGAATATATTGATGTGAGTACACTGGTGTGAGTACACTGGTGAGAGTACACTGCTGTGAGTACGCTGGTGTGAATATACTGATGTGAGTACGCTGGTGTGAGTACACTGGTGTGAATATACTGATGTGAGTACACTGGTGTGAGTACACGGGTGTGAATATACTAATGTGAGTACACTGGTGTGAGTACACTGGTGTGAGTACACTGATGTGAGTACACTGGTGTGAATATACTAATGTGAGTACACTGGTGTGAGTACACTGGTGTGAGTACACTGATGTGAGTACGCTGGTGTGAATATACTGGTGTGAGTACACTGGTGTGAGTACACTGATGTGAGTACGCTGGTGTGAATATACTGGTGTGAGTACACTGGTGTGAATATACTAATGTGAGTACACTGATGTGAGTACACTACTGTGAATATACTGGTGTGAGTACACTGGTGTGAATATACTGATGTGAGTACACTGATGTGAGTACACTGATGTGAGTATACTGGTGTGAGTACACTACTGTGAATATACTGGTGTGAGTACACTGATGTGAGTATACTGGTGTGAGTACACTACTGTGAATATACTGGTGTGAGTACACTGATGTGAGTACACTGATGTGAGTATACTGGTGTGAGTACACTACTGTGAATATACTGGTGTGAGTACACTGATGTGAGTATACTGGTGTGAGTACACTACTGTGAATATACTGGTGTGAGTACACTGATGTGAGTACACTGATGTGAGTATACTGGGGTGAGTACACTAGTGTGAATATACTGGTGTGAGTACACTGATGTGAGTACACTGATGTGAGTATACTGGTGTGAGTACACTACTGTGAATATACTGGTGTGAGTACACTGATGTGAGTACACTGATGTGAGTATACTGGTGTGAGTACACTGGTGTGAATATACTGGTGAGAGTATACTGGTGTGACATGCGGCATAATGTTAAATGTTAATGAGACCACTCTGCTAGATCCCTCTCGGGTTACCATAGACACGTCACTAATGTCAGCATTTTGATGGAAAAACATCTGGTGTGTATGTGTGTGTCAAATTCAGCACGATAAATTTTTAGATTTGAGGTCAGTTTGTTTAGCTAATAGCTAATAGCTAATAGCTAAGGTTAGCCAGAGATTAATGCATGTTGCTATATTATTTGATCATTTGATGAATATGATGTTGTAACAGTTTTTTTTTTTAAAACAAAATTCATATATAAAATGTTGTCATTTTATTAAATTATTGTGCGTAGTAGAGTTAAACTTTATGCTTGCGATTATTTCTGCACGAATGTTCATTTAGCTACGTCCCCAGCAGTTAGCCTCAATTAAATTATCGACACTGCAGGTATATTTACATTTACATCACCCATCTGCGATATAAAAAAATGTATGACTTCTATAACAAAGCAGGTATTTTTATGTTTATAAGCAAGGGAGCATATATATATGTCATGTAGCCTTATGAACCCCACCCTTAAGTAAAAGGTTTCCTTCAAGTGTTAATATGCAAATATGCATATACAATATGCAAATAAATCCTGCAGCAAAGCACAGTGCTAGATGCATAGTTCTTACGTTCCACGAACATTTAGACTATTTTACAGATTATACATTAGAAACAGAATTGCTAAACGAACGCAAACGCTGATTTTGAACTTTGACATGTAACAGGTTATGGGGTTTGTTTTAATATACAGCAAAATGTGATTAAACAATGAAATAATAAAGTCGTAAATGCAGAAAACCTGCCGAATGAGTCGATAAACCTGGACAGGGATTGAATTTTATTGCATGCGACCGCTAACTATCTTGAACCTAGCAGCGTTTTCTACGTTTCTGCACAGTTCTGACATCCAATAGCAATATTTTTAACAAAAAAAACAAAACAACTAAATATCTGTTATTTCTTACCGACACTCAGTTTCTTTTTTTGCAGCATGGCGAAGCCCGATTAAAGGTCAATGCTGTCATACGTATCGCCATACAGTTAAGTAAAACATCAGTAAAACAGAGGTCTAGCCGTCTTGCCGTAGTTCCTCTGAAGCAGTGGGACTGTGAGGTGAAGCCCAGCAGATTGTGCTGAGTTGTGGAATTACTTTCCATATGACATCAGCGAAGAAACGCGGCTCTGCTCGGCTTTTCACACCATTTTTCAAATGGTTTTTAATCCATTTTAAACTTTACAGTTTGTGTTTGCATATATATATATATATATATATGCATCCATTTCACAGCACACCTTTAGTTTTCTTTTCTTTACTGTTGAGGAAACGAGTCAGTAATAAAGATGCTGTATAAAGCAACAGCAGGAAGACCAGTCTTAGAATTAAAGCTCAAATTGAGCTCTTTTTCCCCTCAAAACCAGAATTTATTCTTTAAATGCATCACTGGAACTCAACTGGAACCCAAAGTGCTAAACACTATAAATAACATGAGCAAGTATGTTAGCTATTTATTCCAAATGAAAATCTAGAAAACACATTTAAGCTATTTTACACATTATGGCCTCTATTTTTATCCACAAGCAGAACTTTGCTGACGTATTGCAAATTCTTTTGGACATTTTTTTTCTCCTTTTTTCTTTTTTTTTTTTCCCCCAATGTGGCACATTGGCATTTTTTTTTTAAAACCCTGTTTGGTACAAAATTTACACTTTACCTCCTCCTGAGACTCGTCTTAGTGCTGACTTAATGGCAAAAACAACATTCTCATTATTTAAAGCCTATCCTAAAAGCTGTGCATTTCTTAGAACCCGGTGTTGTGAATGTTCACCGATTACCTCTAATTTACTTCAACATAAACAGACGACTTCACGCTAAATGCTGTGATTTATTTTATCCCTGTATACAAATATTAACACAGTCTCAGAAGTGTTACGAAACCTCCATGACAGCATAAACACGAGTGTGATGAAGTGTTCAGCATTCGGTACATCGACACTGCAGCTACACAAACTGAGCAGAAACATAACGTTAAGTACAAATAACTAAGTATAAAAGATAAAAGGAAATAATTACAGATGGTATTGCAACAAAACTGTCCAATTCCAATTAAATGTAATGTAGAGGTTTGGAAGCTGAATATAACAGTTATAAAGAGTACAGCATGATTTCTAGAACATGGAATTAAATATAAAATGTATAAATTGTACAGTACTGTGATTTATCTCGTCCCAAACCATTCAAAATAGTTTTGTGATTTCAGAATAGCTACCAGTTTACATTCTCCTAGACTGCTCATGCGTTTAAACTGTTCTCAGTGTAGACCTGATGTAAACGTTATGTAAACTTTATGTAGACTCAGTGTAGAGTTGTTGTAAACTTTATGTAGACTCAGTGTAGACTTTTACACGTTATGTAGACTTTATTTACACTTTATGTAGACTCAGAGTAGTCTTTATGAAGACACAGTGTATACTTTATTTACACTTTATGTAGTCTTAATGTAGATTTTAATTACACTTTAAGTAGACTCGGTGTAGACTTTATATACATTTTATGTAGACCTTATTATTTTACTTTAAGTAGACGTCACAGCTGTAGGAGTGTGTAGGACGCGAGTGAGAGCCCAATGGCATTTTTCCAAATACACTATTGTATGAGAGGAAGCGTCACCGGTAAGAGCAGCACCAAGGCCTCTGGGTGTGTCGGCCTTCCTCTGAAACAAACAAACCATTCTGAACTTCCTGCTCTGACCTTCTGCAGAACCAACGGTACAAAGACACACTGTGTTACTACTACAAGCCAACAAAGACACACGACATAACAACTACACAACCGACAAAGACGCACAGTTGGATTAGAATTCATTAATGGTTATTTTGACCACAGCGCTGCTGAACTCTGGATTCTGATTGGTCAGAAGCTCTGACAGTAGTGCAGCTGCAAATCAATGGTTTATATTAATGCACTCGTTCTGATTGACGTTGTTGTTTCTATAGTAATAAATAGATAATAATATAAAATTGTAATAACTGATAAACAGTAAAGTTTTATATTAAAACACATATGGATGTTGTCACGGTAACAGGTTTGGCTGCTGTTAAATAAGTCGCTGGGGAAATAACAAATATTGAGGCACTAATTGATGAAATCCCAGTCGTGTCAATTTGTGACAGCTAGCTGACTAGCCGGCTAGGCAAGTTTCCTAATGTGATATTATGGGATGGTGGGAGGACATGGGGGTGTGTCCAAGCTACCGATTCATGCATATTCATACAGAAGTTTTTGAATGCAGGAGAATTCTATTTTATTTCATTTTCCAATTTTATTCCATTTTAAACGCATTTTAAACTCATACTTTCAGAAAATCAAGAATTTTAAGACTTTCACGCTTCTGTATGCCTGTTCCACTGATTTCTGCTTTATTTATTTATTTATTTATTTAGTAAAGAAAATTATAATTTGTTGTACATTAGCAGTATGACGATATTCAGGTATAGTGATATCCCACAATAAGGAAAAGTGTTGACTTTTTTTTTTTATTTTTTAAAAAACATTCGCAGGTAAAAATAGCATAAATACAGTCATGTGAAAAAATAAGTACACCCCATGGAAATTGTTGGCTTTTCTGACATATTTGGACAAGCAAACATTTGATCCTCTTTGAAACAGGACCTATTAATAAAGGTGATACACTCTCTCAAATGACACGTAAAATTGACATTTTGTAGTAATTTTTACAATTTAAATGAACAAAAAACAGGTCAGTCACATGGAAAAAGTAAGTACACCCCTAAATTTATTATGCCTTCAAATCCATATAATTAGAATCAGGTGTTGAAGTTTGGATGTCAGCGATTAGAACCCACTTAGGGAGTGCAGGTGGAACCTGTCTTATTTATACCCCTCTCATATCTAGACTCTGGTGTTCCCTTTGCTATTGAGATGTGTGGTGTCGTCATGCCAAGAGCTAAAGAGTTCTGTAAGGCCTTCAGAAAAAAGGTTGCGGATGCCTATGAGTCTGGCAAGGGATTTAAAAAGATCTCCAAATTATTTGAAATACATCGTAACACTGTAAGGAAAATCATCTACAAATGGCACAAATTTCAAAATTCAGCCCAAGAGCAGACCATCTGATGCAAAAAATAAAAATAAAAAATTTCATCACAGGATCTGCTAGTGAGTCTTGCAACTGCTGGTGTCAAAGTGCCTGCTTCTACAATCAGAAAGAGATTGCACAAATTTGACCTGCATGGGAGGCGTGTCAGGAAAAAGCCTTTGCAAGACTACAGTTTGCCAACGAGCATACAGGCAAACACCAGGCCTTTTGGAATAATGTGCTCTGGACAGATGAATCAAAGATCGAGTTGTTTGGCCACAGTAACAGCAGACGTGTTTGGCGCAGACCAAAGACAGCTTTTCGGGAGAAGCACCTCATACCAACTGTGAAGCACGGTGGTGGAAATGTTGTGGCTTGGGGTTGCTTCGCTGCCTCAGGGACTGGAA
>CM042565.1:16659512-16692012 GCA_023630585.1 Cranoglanis bouderius | reverse complement strand
GTACGGGGATGATTTATATGATCATAGTTATATTTATGCAGTTAATATCGGCCTCGTTCTTCACGTTTTGAGCGTATTTGCAGTCAAAACATAAATCTCAGCCTGACATATTGCTTTAAGTTAGCTTTTCCTTACTAGATTAGCTTATTAGTTTCTCTTGCGGTGAAGTTCATGTAAATAGAGTGCTGCAGGGACGGCGTATTTTTGTAGGCCAACCTGGAAGTTAGCATCACCCTGGTTCATCGTCCTGGTTCATGGTTCCCTCGACAAAAAGCCAATAGGATTTTTTCCACTGGTTTTTGGATTATTGCAGAAAATAAACTCTGTGACCGACAAAGGTTTATGATTCTTACATGTTTTGAATTTTGAAGCCTAAATACAATCTGCAGAAGTAAAAAAGCTAAAGTTAGGCTATAAATGAACTGCACCACGGTCACATGGCTTCAACGTCACGTGACTTCAATGTCAAAACCACTATAAATACAATACTATAAATTGATAAATCAACAAGTTGGGATGGTTTGAGTTGGGATAGTTTGCAAGAGTTGATGACGTTTAATGTCCCCGATAACCTCTGTAGTCCCATTTAGCCACTTGTTAGAAACGGGGTTTCCAGGGGTTTCAGGACAGCGTAACAGATATTGCATCATCAGGTAGGCGTGGCCTATTTTGAGAATCCGCATAGGTCAACGATCATGCGCGGTTTGGGATGAAAAGACAATTATCCTGCAGATAGTTTTCTCCGTGATCACGGGGGTTTCTTTTTACGTTAATTCTGCTATAACCTCAGATACCTGTGTGTGATCTCAGGGGTTTCGTGTTTGAAAAACACTAATCAGTTATGAAATGCTTGTTTCACTTAAAATAAAATAAGCTCAAAGTCTTACTGATTTTACATCAGTTCTGTATTGTTTCCACTGTAGTTGCCCCGTTATAAAAAGCCAAACTCATAACTCGACTTTATTTACACAGAAAGAGCAAAGAACCAAGATTTTTTTTTTTTTTTTTTTAAAAAACAAATGACTGATGATCCGGGGAATTCCCGCGCGAAAAAAGCTAAAAGTATTCTGCACATGTTCGGTGACCTGTAACGTCTTCGCCACACCTCCAGAAACGCCCATTCTCCATCACGGTACTGAAACCCCTGGAATTTAGTGAACGCCATTTCAGGACATGTAAAAGCTTTTAAAAAAAAAATCATGAGTGGGGTTTTACTGATGCACCGCAAAAATACCTTTCTGGAAACAAGCAAGACACACTTAAATCTAGTTAAAGTGTACTAAAATCAAGAAAAAAAATATTTAATTTAAAAAAAATCCGCCAATGGGGTAAGCAAAACTGACTCGGTAAGAATTCCTGAAAATAGCATAAATATCTAGTCACTAAAAAAATGCTATTGGATCTTAAAATTAGACAAAAAATGCCAAAATTTAAGCAGGTCGTGTTCAGTACAAGCAGTGAAAACTCCGTTATTGAGTACAGACTTATTAAAATTAATATTTTGGTCTCTTGATTGAGCTGACTTTAAGAATTTATCCCTTGATCTAAGATTAATAATTAGCAAAAAAAAAAAAAAAAAAAAAAAAAGCTTACAATAAGACACAATTTTCTTCAAACAGCATAATAAAAATAAGTGACTTTGTCTTAAATTAAGGCACCAGAAGCACCATTTTTATTTTTTTAGCATTTTTAAAAAAATTAAAACAGGGAAAAACTTGTTGTCGTGGACTGTAGAAGGCATTAGGGGTATTAAGGGGTAACACAGAACAGGTGTGAGTGATCAGTGGGACATGTGACATGGTCATGTCTCTTTACATGTTCCTCTGCCGGTATGTTATGCAAACCATTGTTATATTAAATATTAACTGGGATATCTTATTAAGAAAAAAAAAAAATGCAAAAGATACTTGACGAGATTAATTTTCTTTTTACGGAAAAAAAACAACTTTTTACTATTCTCGGAAGTGTATTTTATGTCGTAGAACAAAACATGAAAATATCTTGGGCTTGTGTTAACCGCAGACCTTATTTTCAGACTTTTAACCAAAAAGCCGTTAAAAATTTTTTTTAAAAAACCCTAAAATGCTAATTTCCGGGTTTTAGGACTCATTTTTACGCCGATGTGTGTAACTCAGCTCTGAATACAACCCAAACTCACGAAGCGCCGGACGAGTTCTTGCCCGTTACTGATCAGAAAATGTTCCAGTAAACACTAGTGATGGAGACATTAGCAGTTTTAATGTGCGCTTCCTCAGTAATCCGTGAGGAGGAGAAGAAGCGAGAGAATCAAAGGAGATCACACATTAGCGACCGGTGTAGCACGCGTTCTGCCTCACGCTACATGGACTAGCTTCTGTCTCTGTATGATTTTATTTATTTATTCTCTTATTTATTTTTTGTGTCTCAGTTCCTCAGGTTCTGAAGACGTGTGCAGAGTTTATTGAGAAGCACGGCATCGTTGACGGAATCTACAGACTCTCAGGAATCACCTCCAACATCCAGCGCCTCAGGTCAGAGGTCACAGGCTACATGATCGCCGAATCATTAAGCTTGTGCTGATATTAATTAACGCTTCATGTTGCGCTAATCGTGTACACTTTTGCCATTTAGCATGTTTATGAAGTTAGGTTAGGTTTCATTCACAGGCTAGTTAGCTTTCTCTCACTGGTTTAGCTTTTGTTTGCTAGTTAGCGTTCTCTCACCGGTTTAGCTTTTGTTTGCTAGTTAGCTTTCTCTCAGTGGTTTAGCTTTTGTTTTGCTAGTTAGCTTTCTCTCACTGTTTTAGCTTTTGTTTTGCTAGTTAGCTTTCTCTCACTGGTTTAGCTTTTGTTTGCTAGTTAGCGTTCTCTCACTGTTTTAGCTTTTGTTTTGCTAGTTAGCTTTCTCTCACTGGTTTAGCTTTTGTTTGCTAGTTAGCGTTCTCTCACTGGTTTAGCTTTTGTTTGCTAGTTAGCGTTCTCTCACTGGTTTAGCTTTTGTTTGCTAGTTAGCTTTCTCTCACTGGTTTAGCTTTTGTTTTGCTAGTTAGCTTTCTCTCAGTGGTTTATCTTTTGTTTTGCTAGTTAGCTTTCTCTCACTGGTTTAGTTTTTGTTTTGCTAGTTAGCTTTCTCTCACTGGTTTAGCTTTTGTTTTGCTAGTTAGCGTTCTCTCACTGGTATAGCTTTTGTTTGCTACTTTGCTATGATTAGCTCTGCCCACTTTGCATCAAAATGGTGGGAAATTACAGGGAAGTCCATGCAGAAGTTGAAAAGTCACCATGTCAGATACACATTAACCTCATTAGGGAGAAATGTAATAGATTTAACAGATTTAATTTCCCTCAGGTATTAATGCTATGTGAGCTTTAACTCATGGGGTTAGATCTTGTTCTTTAACTTAGCATTTACTCACTGGGTTCATTTTTGTTTGCTAGTTGTGGTTCACTCACTGGATTAGTGTTTGCTCTTTAAATTAGTGCTACATACTGGGTTATCTGTTATTTGCTAAACTTAAAAAGGATAGTTTTGAACAAAACTTAAAAAATAAAAGTTGGAGGGATGAACAACATCAGTAGAGTGATTGGTCAACATTTATTAGCTCCTCCCACTTTACATCAAAAAGGAGGGAAAAGTCATTAGAGAGAAATCAGATTTAACAGATTAACACTTCCTGTTAGCTTTCACTCACTGTGTTAGCTTTGGTTTTACCTTAGCTTTCACTCACTGTGTTAGCTTTGCTTTGACGTTAGCTTTCACTCACTGTGTTAGCTTTGCTTTGAAGTTAGCTTTCACTCACTGTGTTAGCTTTGGTTTGACGTTAGCTTTCACTCACTGTGTTAGCTTTGGTTTGACGTTAGCTTTCACTCACTGTTTTAGCTTCGGTTTGACGTTAGCTTTCACTCACTGTGTTAGCTTTGGTTTGACCTTAGCTTTCACTCACTGTGTTAGCTTTGGTTTGACCTTAGCTTTCATTCACTGTGTTAGCTTTGGTTTGACCTTAGCTTTCACTCACTGTGTTAGCTTTGGTTTGACCTTAGCTTTCACTCACTGTGTTAGCTTTGCTTTGAAGTTAGCTTTCACTCACTGTGTTAGCTTTGGTTTGACGTTAGCTTTCACTCACTGTGTTAGCTTTGCTTTGAAGTTAGCTTTCACTCACTGTGTTAGCTTTGGTTTGACCTTAGCTTTCACTCACTGTGTTAGCTTTGGTTTGACGTTAGCTTTCACTCACTGTGTTAGCTTTGGTTTGACCTTAGCTTTCACTCACTGTGTTAGCTTTGGTTTGACGTTAGCTTTCACTCACTGTGTTAGCTTTGCTTTGAAGTTAGCTTTCACTCACTGTGTTAGCTTTGGTTTGACCTTAGCTTTCACTCACTGTGTTAGCTTTGGTTTGACGTTAGCTTTCACTCACTGTGTTAGCTTTGGTTTGACCTTAGCTTTCACTCACTGTGTTAGCTTTGGTTTGAAGTTAGCTTTCACTCACTGTTTTAGCTTCGGTTTGACGTCAGCTTTCACTCACTGTGTTAGCTTTGCTTTGAAGTTAGCTTTCACTCACTGTGTTAGCTTTGGTTTGACGTTAGCTTTCACTCACTGTGTTAGCTTTGGTTTGACGTTAGCTTTCACTCACTGTTTTAGCTTCGGTTTGACGTCAGCTTTCACTCACTGTGTTAGCTTTGCTTTGAAGTTAGCTTTCACTCACTGTGTTAGCTTTGGTTTGACGTTAGCTTTCACTCACTGTGTTAGCTTTGGTTTGACGTTAGCTTTCACTCACTGTGTTAGCTTTGGTTTGACGTTAGCTTTCACTCACTGTTTTAGCTTTGGTTTGACGTTAGCTTTCACTCACTGTGTTAGCTTTGGATTGAAGTTAGCTTTCACTCACTGTGTTAGCTTTGGTTTGACGTTAGCTTTCACTCACTGTGTTAGCTTTGGTTTGACGTTAGCTTTCACTCATTGTGTTAGCTTTGCTTTGAAGTTAGCTTTCACTCACTGTGTTAGCTTTGGTTTGACGTTAGCTTTCACTCACTGTGTTAGCTTTGGTTTGACGTTAGCTTTCACTCACTGTTTTAGCTTTGGTTTGACTTAGCTTTCACTCACTGTGTTAGCTTTGCTTTGAAGTTAGCTTTCACTCACTGTGTTAGCTTTGGTTTGACGTTAGCTTTCACTCATTGTGTTAGCTTTGCTTTGAAGTTAGCTTTCACTCATTGTGTTAGCTTTGCTTTGAAGTTAGCTTTCACTCACTGTTTTAGCTTTGGTTTGACTTAGCTTTCACTCACTGTGTTAGCTTTGCTTTGAAGTTAGCTTTCACTCACTGTGTTAGCTTTGGTTTGATGTTAGCTTTCACTCACTGTGTTAGCTTTGGTTTGACGTTAGCTTTCACTCACTGTGTTAGCTTTGGTTTGATGTTAGCTTTCACTCACTGTGTTAGCTTTGGTTTGATGTTAGCTTTCACTCACTGTGTTAGCTTTGGTTTGACGTTAGCTTTCACTCACTGTTTTAGCTTTGGTTTGACTTAGCTTTCACTCACTGTGTTAGCTTTGCTTTGAAGTTAGCTTTCACTCACTGTGTTAGCTTTGGTTTGACGTTAGCTTTCACTCATTGTGTTAGCTTTGCTTTGAAGTTAGCTTTCACTCACTGTGTTAGCTTTGGTTTGACGTTAGCTTTCACTCACTGTGTTAGCTTTGCTTTGAAGTTAGCTTTCACTCACTGTGTTAGCTTTGGTTTGACGTTAGCTTTCACTCACTGTGTTAGCTTTGGTTTGACGTTAGCTTTCACTCACTGTGTTAGCTTTGGTTTGACGTTAGCTTTCACTCACTGTGTTAGCTTTGGTTTGACGTTAGCTTTCACTCACTGTTTTAGCTTTGGTTTGACTTAGCTTTCACTCACTGTGTTAGCTTTGCTTTGAAGTTAGCTTTCACTCACTGTGTTAGCTTTGGTTTGACGTTAGCTTTCACTCACTGTGTTAGCTTTGCTTTGAAGTTAGCTTTCACTCACTGTGTTAGCTTTGGTTTGACGTTAGCTTTCACTCACTGTGTTAGCTTTGGTTTGACGTTAGCTTTCACTCACTGTTTTAGCTTCGGTTTGACGTTAGCTTTCACTCACTGTGTTAGCTTTGGTTTGACCTTAGCTTTCACTCACTGTGTTAGCTTTGGTTTGACCTTAGCTTTCATTCACTGTGTTAGCTTTGGTTTGACCTTAGCTTTCACTCACTGTGTTAGCTTTGGTTTGACGTTAGCTTTCACTCACTGTGTTAGCTTTGGTTTGACCTTAGCTTTCATTCACTGTGTTAGCTTTGGTTTGACCTTAGCTTTCACTCACTGTGTTAGCTTTGGTTTGACCTTAGCTTTCATTCACTGTGTTAGCTTTGGTTTGACCTTAGCTTTCACTCACTGTGTTAGCTTTGGTTTGAAGTTAGCTTTCACTCACTGTGTTAGCTTTGCTTTGAAGTTAGCTTTCACTCACTGTGTTAGCTTTGGTTTGACGTTAGCTTTCACTCACTGTGTTAGCTTTGCTTTGAAGTTAGCTTTCACTCACTGTGTTAGCTTTGGTTTGACCTTAGCTTTCACTCACTGTGTTAGCTTTGGTTTGACGTTAGCTTTCACTCACTGTGTTAGCTTTGGTTTGACCTTAGCTTTCACTCACTGTGTTAGCTTTGGTTTGACGTTAGCTTTCACTCACTGTGTTAGCTTTGGTTTGACGTTAGCTTTCACTCACTGTTTTAGCTTCGGTTTGACGTCAGCTTTCACTCACTGTGTTAGCTTTGCTTTGAAGTTAGCTTTCACTCACTGTGTTAGCTTTGGTTTGACGTTAGCTTTCACTCACTGTGTTAGCTTTGGTTTGACGTTAGCTTTCACTCACTGTTTTAGCTTCGGTTTGACGTCAGCTTTCACTCACTGTGTTAGCTTTGCTTTGAAGTTAGCTTTCACTCACTGTGTTAGCTTTGGTTTGACGTTAGCTTTCACTCACTGTGTTAGCTTTGGTTTGACGTTAGCTTTCACTCACTGTGTTAGCTTTGGTTTGACGTTAGCTTTCACTCACTGTTTTAGCTTTGGTTTGACGTTAGCTTTCACTCACTGTGTTAGCTTTGGATTGAAGTTAGCTTTCACTCACTGTGTT
Source organism: Cranoglanis bouderius (assembly GCA_023630585.1). NCBI lineage: Eukaryota > Metazoa > Chordata > Actinopteri > Siluriformes > Cranoglanididae > Cranoglanis > Cranoglanis bouderius. Next base: position 16,684,923 of record CM042565.1, on the reverse strand, counting down.
AGCTTTGGTTTGACGTTAGCTTTCACTCACTGTGTTAGCTTTGGTTTGACGTTAGCTTTCACTCATTGTGTTAGCTTTGCTTTGAAGTTAGCTTTCACTCACTGTGTTAGCTTTGGTTTGACGTTAGCTTTCACTCACTGTGTTAGCTTTGGTTTGACGTTAGCTTTCACTCACTGTTTTAGCTTTGGTTTGACTTAGCTTTCACTCACTGTGTTAGCTTTGCTTTGAAGTTAGCTTTCACTCACTGTGTTAGCTTTGGTTTGACGTTAGCTTTCACTCATTGTGTTAGCTTTGCTTTGAAGTTAGCTTTCACTCATTGTGTTAGCTTTGCTTTGAAGTTAGCTTTCACTCACTGTTTTAGCTTTGGTTTGACTTAGCTTTCACTCACTGTGTTAGCTTTGCTTTGAAGTTAGCTTTCACTCACTGTGTTAGCTTTGGTTTGATGTTAGCTTTCACTCACTGTGTTAGCTTTGGTTTGACGTTAGCTTTCACTCACTGTGTTAGCTTTGGTTTGACGTTAGCTTTCACTCACTGTTTTAGCTTTGGTTTGACTTAGCTTTCACTCACTGTGTTAGCTTTGCTTTGAAGTTAGCTTTCACTCACTGTGTTAGCTTTGGTTTGACGTTAGCTTTCACTCATTGTGTTAGCTTTGCTTTGAAGTTAGCTTTCACTCACTGTGTTAGCTTTGGTTTGACGTTAGCTTTCACTCACTGTGTTAGCTTTGCTTTGAAGTTAGCTTTCACTCACTGTGTTAGCTTTGGTTTGACGTTAGCTTTCACTCACTGTGTTAGCTTTGGTTTGACGTTAGCTTTCACTCACTGTGTTAGCTTTGGTTTGACGTTAGCTTTCACTCACTGTGTTAGCTTTGGTTTGACGTTAGCTTTCACTCACTGTTTTAGCTTTGGTTTGACTTAGCTTTCACTCACTGTGTTAGCTTTGCTTTGAAGTTAGCTTTCACTCACTGTGTTAGCTTTGGTTTGACGTTAGCTTTCACTCACTGTGTTAGCTTTGGTTTGATGTTAGCTTTCACTCACTGTGTTAGCTTTGGTTTGACCTTAGCTTTCACTCACTGTGTTAGCTTTGGTTTGACGTTAGCTTTCACTCACTGTGTTAGCTTTGGTTTGACGTTAACTTTCACTCACTGTTTTAGCTTTGGTTTGACTTAGCTTTCACTCACTGTGTTAGCTTTGGTTTGACGTTAGCTTTCACTCACTGTGTTAGCTTTGGTTTGACGTTAGCTTTCACTCACTGTGTTAGCTTTGCTTTGAAGTTAGCTTTCACTCACTGTGTTAGCTTTGGTTTGACGTTAGCTTTCACTCACTGTGTTAGCTTTGGTTTGACGTTAGCTTTCACTCACTGTGTTACATTTGGTTTGACGTTAGCTTTCACTCACTGTGTTAGCTTTGGTTCGACGTTAGCTTTCACTCACTGTGTTAGCTTTGCTTTGAAGTTAGCTTTCACTCACTGTGTTAGCTTTGGTTTGAAGTTAGCTTTCACTCACTGTGTTAGCTTTGGTTTGACGTTAGCTTTCACTCACTGTGTTAGCTTTGGTTTGACGTTAACTTTCACTCACTGTGTTAGCTTTGGTTTGACGTTAGCTTTCACTCACTGTGTTAGCTTTGCTTTGAAGTTAGCTTTCACTCACTGTGTTACATTTGGTTTGACGTTAGCTTTCACTCACTGTGTTAGCTTTGGTTTGACGTTAGCTTTCACTCACTGTGTTACATTTGGTTTGACGTTAGCTTTCACTCACTGTGTTAGCTTTGGTTTGACGTTAGCTTTCACTCACTGTGTTAGCTTTGGTTTGACGTTAGCTTTCACTCACTGTGTTAGCTTTGCTTTGAAGTTAGCTTTCACTCACTGTGTTAGCTTTGGTTTGACGTTAGCTTTCACTCACTGTGTTAGCTTTGGTTTGACGTTAGCTTTCACTCACTGTGTTAGCTTTGGTTTGACGTTAGCTTTCACTCATTGTGTTAGCTTTGGTTTGACGTTAGCTTTCACTCACTGTGTTAGCTTTGGTTTGACGTTAACTTTCACTCACTGTTTTAGCTTTGGTTTGACTTAGCTTTCACTCACTGTGTTAGCTTTGGTTTGACGTTAGCTTTCACTCACTGTGTTAGCTTTGGTTTGACGTTAGCTTTCACTCACTGTGTTAGCTTTGCTTTGAAGTTAGCTTTCACTCACTGTGTTAGCTTTGGTTTGACGTTAGCTTTCACTCACTGTGTTAGCTTTGGTTTGCTAGCTCCCTCAGCTGTTAATGTTGTCATTTTCCAGTTGTGTAACTACACAGTGTTTTATAGTGCCTGTTGATCTGCACCTGAAAACTGTTTCACTGTGTTGTGTTAAACAGAACTGAACTAACGTGTGTGTGTGTGTGTGTGTGTGTGTGTGTGTGTGTGTGTGTGTGTGTGTGTAGGCAGGAGTTCAGCTCGGAGCAGAGTCCCGACCTCACTAAGGAAGTGTATCTGCAGGACATCCACTGCGTCGGCTCGTTGTGTAAGCTGTATTTCAGGGAGCTGCCCAACCCGCTGCTCACCTACGAACTCTACCAGAAATTCACGGTGAGTCAGGACACCAGGAAGCCTTCACCTCACGTCACGTCAGAATCACGCTAATTACAGCTTTCTGTCTTCGCTTAACTCATAATTACCGGGTGGGATTTTTTTTTTTTTTTTTCCCACCCCTGAAAGTGTGTGACGTTAAGTTATAAACAAAACACCTGCTAAAATCAGATAAAAACATGTTAGGAGTGTAGTGTAATTTTAAAAACCTCATCATACACTGTATAGCACAATTGCCGTCATTTAGATTTTAGATGCCATAATACCAGTAGTATGTGTGATGTTTATTAAAAGCATACCACAGACATGCTAATTCTGCAAACATGCTAATTATGAAGCTAGCAAACAGTTTTTGCCTGCATCAGTTCATAAACCTGACTTTCACAGTCAATAATATTAATCACATCCTACACACTTGTCTAGTTTTCCTTATTAGCAAATGCTAATGCTTATATAGCATTTATATGTACTTTGCTAATATCTGTGAATCCTGTAAAGCTAATGCTTGTATAGCTATACTGACCTACGCCTTATTTAACTGCTAATATGCCAATCTTGCTTTTATTTATTATTCTATATCAGTAGAATAGTGCTTGTATATTTCTTCACCTTTTGCTAATACGTTTAATTCATAATATTTTTGAAGTGTATTTTTTTTTTTTTGCTAGTGTACCTCCTTGGCTTCTGGGAGTCAAATAACTAACATTAAATTTGTATATAAAAATGCATTCATGAGTTTTTAATATTACATTCATATGATTTAATATTTAATTACTAGTTAATATTGATATTTAATATTCTGTATTAATTTTTTTTTAAATTAAAATTTAAGAATTTACTCATTTTTGTATATTTTGTATACTTTCTATTGATCTTTTTGTTAATTATTGTATATATTTATAGAGATTTTATACAGTGTGTATATTAAGCTGTGGATATGTAGTGTGTATGTTTATAGGAACGTTAACCTTTTTTCAAAAAAAAAAAAAAAAAGCTTTGTTAATGCTTATATAATCGTATGTCTTTCAAACTATGTCGTATATGCTAATTTATGTAAATTAAGCAGCATGGAGCTGTTATGTATGACAGGACCGTATGCACGTGTGCATCACGTCAGACTGTAAATATTACGGGACGACATTTTGTGCATGCAGGACGCCGTGTCGGTTAAAGAGGAACATGAGCAGCTCAGGAACGTTCAGCACGTCATCAAAGAGCTTCCCATCGCCCATTTCAGGTAGAAACACCTGTAACGTACTGCAGGTCTTCGTACTGTCATTCACTTACACAATTAACACCTGCAGCGTTCGTTTGTTTTTTTCCTGCACTTTAGATATTAATAATGAACATTTACGTCAGTGTTAGTGTAGATGTGAGTTCTCTGACATTTCCATCTGTGTGCTGTCAGAACTCTGGAGTACCTGGTGAAGCACCTGGCTCACCTGGCCACCCTCAGCCACCAGACCAACATGCACACACGCAACCTGGCCCTGGTCTGGGCTCCTAACCTGCTCCGGTCAGAAAAGAAAAACAATCATTGCTTTTATTTTATTATACAGTATATATTTTATTATTATATGATATCAGTTCATTATAATAACAACAATAATAATGATTATTATTATTTTTGAGATAATACATTTAAAAATAGTTCTGAATAATTTTTTAAAATTATATATACATATATATATCTTTTTATAATATACTCTTTATTACTTTGTATATTATTGTTTCTTATTTCTATATTTCTTCTTTTATAGGATATTATATTATATTATAGTAATCACATGTCGTGAGATGTTATAACACGTGTGTAACACGTGTAATAGGAGTAATCATGCAGTTGCTGTTGCTCGGTGATGTGTGCAGCTCGAAGGAGATCGAGGTGTCGGCGTGTAACGGTGACGAGGCCTTTCTGGAGGTTCGGGTTCAGCAGTCGGTGGTGGAGTTCATCCTGAATCACACGGAGCAGATCTTTAACCCCGGAGCCGATCCACCGAGACCCCCGAAAGAAGGTTCGTTCGCACGTTTAAATTTTTTTTTTTATCACGCTCAATTTTAGTACAACTCCATCTTATACACGTTTACGTTTATTCACCTTTTTTAATGTAAAGGTAAAACCCCTCAGTTTCATAAATACCAGGTCAGGCTTCAGGGCTTTGAGATTTAAACTCACAACCAACAGGCCAATAAAGCAGAGCCTCAGAGCTTCAGAGTCTCACCCGCCGAGCCGCCGCTGCCTCTGTGATTATGACGGCCAAACAATAAAAAGGGCCCTTAAGGGAGGAGGTCTAAAAACAATGAAATTAGACTCGGAGCCAAAAATACAGCACAAAAACACTGGGCTGAGATCCAGCAGCAGCACAAACAGGTAGCGACGGTGTCTGGGTACGAGTCCGAGTGAATGTGAACTCATGATGGTGTGGAGATTTAAATCAACATGAGCCAGACCACGCCTAATCATATAAACTGACATACACTACATAATAATAATAATAATAATAATAATAATAATAATAATAATAATAATAGCGATGTACATAGAACTTTAAAGTTTCAACAAACAGTTTGTAAAACAATTACAATACAGTGAAAGTGCAAATGTTTTCACACCCTTAAAACAAATAGAAGAAGAAATTTAGTGTAGTGCAGGAAAGTCGTGACCTTAACTTATTCCATTTTTAACATTTTAGAATATTCTTTGTAAGAAAAATATTTAAATTTTGTTTTTTTTGTTTGTTTGTTTTTAATCAAAAAGCAGAGGATGCAAACTTTGCCACTCAACTGACGTGTAAAATAGACATCAGGAACGAGTAAAGTAAATACATGGATAAAAAGATAAAACGCTAGCGTTAATAATAATTACTTAGAGGAATCTGCACAGGCTCTTCTTTATTTGTTTGTTTGTTTTTTTGTTTATGAGCTACAGTATTTATGGAAAGTGTTTCTTCAGCTGTATTTACATACAGTGTGAATTAAAAATAAAAAATAAAATAAAAAACAGGAACCTTTGTATATTTATTATGATTCCACCACTTTACCAGATTCTACCAGAACATCTTTAACCGTAAATTGAAAACGGTTCTCAGAGATCTCTAAAGTCGCTGTGTCGTGAGTTATTGATTTGTTTAATAAAGTCGTCCAAGCGGGATTCATCATTCACGACGCTTATTACTGTTTAAACCAAATAACTAAAGCATGAGTTATTTTATTACTGCGGGGTTAATACACATTTTCATACCATTCCCATTGCTTTGTTAAATATTTTGTCCCATATCCTGGAACTTGGTTCCCATGTGTGAAGCGTTCAACTCCACAATCCTGTTATATTATCATTTATATTAATGTTATTTTCTTATCACGCTGCTCTGAATGATGTGTTTTAGAATGTTTATTGAGTAGAAATTACGCTCTATGTAATATACGCAACAGTTCACTCTGACGTGTGTGTGTGTGTGTGTGTGTGTGTGTGTGTGTGTGTGTGTGTGAGTGCAGGTGCAGCTGTAATGTGTGTGGAGAAGTACGCTACGTTGCCGGCAGTGAGTCAGTGTCCACCAATGAAGCTGATGAGCCTGGAGGAAGCTCAGGCTCGATCGCTCGCTCCCAATCACCCGGCGAGAACCGAGCGACTCCGAGAGAACAGCCTTCCCGACACCAGCACCGCCGCCATGTACCACACTGTTATAGAGCTTAGTGAGAGCAAGTACGCCTCACACACACCCATATACACACACACACACACGCAATATTTTTTATATAGGGACCACATTTCTTTATCCTGGTCAAGGTGGCTGTGGATCCCGGGAACACTGGCAGCAAGCAGGAATACACCCTGAAAGGCACTTTTTGTTTTTATCGTTATGGAATTGAAAGTTGAAGATGAAGTTTTTTTTTCATGTAAAACACCGTGGGAGATGCAAACTTTTGCTCAATAGACAGTTTCAATGACATGTGGAATGACACAAAAAATAAACAAAAGAAAACTAAAATATTAAGAGGCAAAAAATGTCCCCATTTCTCCCCACTTTTCTTTACGGAGACCATCCAAATGTCCCCTCTTTTCTTTATAGGGACCTTTCAAATGTCCCCTCTTTTCTGTATAGGGACCTTTCAAATGTCCCCTCTTTTCTGTATAGGGACCTTTCAAATGTCCCCTCTTTTCTGTATAGGGACCTTTCAAATGTCCCCTCTTTTCTGTATAGGGACCTTTCAAATGTCCCCTCTTTTCTGTATAGGGACCTTTCAAATGTCCCCTCTTTTCTTTATAGGGACCTTTCAAATGTCCCCTCTTTTCTTTATAGGGACCTTTCAAATGTCCCCTCTTTTCTTTATAGGGACCTTTCAAATGTCCCCTCTTTTCTGTATAGGGACCTTTCAAATGTTCCCTCTTTTCTTTATAGGGACCTTTCAAATGTTCCCTCTTTTCTGTATAGGGACCTTTCAAATGTTCCCTCTTTTCTGTATAGGGACCTTTCAAATGTCCCCTCTTTTCTGTATAGGGTCCTTTCAAATGTCCCCTCTTTTCTGTATAGGGACCTTTCAAATGTCCCCTCTTTTCTGTATAGGGACCTTTCAAATGTCCCCACTTTTCTTTCAGATGTCCCAACTTTTCTATGTTGGGCCTCACTGGTGGATAATAATCTGTACAGTGTTGTGAGGACCTGTTCATCATAGAGTTTACTGAAAGCAGATGTGCTATATATATATACAGTACTGTGCAAAAGTTTTAGACACATGCAAAGAAATGCTGCAGAGCAAAGATGCCTTCAGAATAATGAAATTACATGTTTCTACATAAAAAAGTAAACAGTAGTCAATGAAACAAAGTCGATATTTGGTGTGACAAAAAAAATAAATAAATAAAAATAAAAACAGTAGTCTCCGGTACAATGTGTGCAGTTTTATAAGGAAATGAGCTGGTAAGTTTTATTGAGCATCTTACAGAACCAGACACAGTTCTTCTGGACACTTTGACTTTCGCACTCACTTCTTATTTTTGCAGTGAAACCCAGCAGCCTTCATTGTGTTTACTGTCTGAAAAGTGTCTCTTATGTAATATGCTGCTTTCTTTAATGACATACAAACATTTTTCTGTAACATTTCATTTTGTGCTGGAAAACTAATGTTTGGGAATCTAAAATGTTTTTGTAACGTAGACGTCATAAAATAAAAAAATCTAGAACAAAGTTTGTACTAAAAAAAAAAGGGAACCTAAAACTTTTGCACAGTTCTGTGTATATAAACATGTCAGATCATTTACTGTACACACACACACACACACACACACACACACACTCACACACACAAACAAACTGGTTCCACTTGTTCATTATAAGTGCACTAAAAATTTGGCTTTCAATGTCAATGTTATTTTAAACCTTTTGTTGCACCCACATGTATATATATACACACACACACACACACACACACACACACACACACACACACACACACACACACACCTGTCACACGTCATACAAGCAAACTCACTATATACACAAAGCTGCAGGTTTATCAGGTCTACCTGCCACATAGGTCACTATGTAGGTGTAAAATTACTGATTGTGGCCCATTTGTTGCTCTGCACAAAGTATTGGCCCCCTATTTACTCTGACAGTTAATGGAAAGGCACCACCAGGTGTGCTAAATCTTTATTTATGTAGCAATCTATTCTATTTTTAGAACAATATCTCAAGGTGCTTAATATGTAAATGATCAAAAGGCACAAAGCACTTTACTGAAACCATTTTCAAATAATGAAACAATGAAAAATGATATATCAAAGAAATTATATATCAAAGAGCTGTAGAGCGTTCCTAATGTTCTCGGGAACACTGTTCCTGAGTTTTTAATATTTTACATTTATGCTCAACAATAAAAGTAATCTCAGCTCATGTGCATTTGATCTAATATATTTCATTCTTATGTGAATTAAATTCTGCAGAAGTGATGATAACATTTCCATATTCCATACTTTGACCATTTTCCACTCTTCCGCTTGATTTCTTTCTCTGTTTATCGTGACAGGAGTAAGAAAAATGTCTGCCTTTAAGGTCTCTTTCCCAAAAAAAGTGTGGAGAAATGGCGTGTACCTGCTATAGATTAACAATTCTGCTTTTTCACACCTCAGTGCAGCTCATTGTCTCCATCTGTCCACCTGAACACAAGTGAACAGAAGTCTCAGAATTTTTTGGATCAGGCCTTGTATACCCAAAAATATCCAGAACCTTTTTTTTTTTTTTTTTTTTTTTTAAACAGACATGTGAGGTACACGCGTTAGCTTGACGCCTAGGTTGTCTTTCGGAGGTGTAATGATCTGTTCGTCTCCACGACAGGAGGAAATTTTCTGGAAAGTCGAAGAAGTGGAAGTCCATCTTCAGTCTGGGTCGATCCGTCGCTGACGGCAAGGGGAAACTGAGTCGTAATGGGAGCGTGTTCATGAGAGCGCAGAATGCCTCAGGTATGGTGTGTGTGTGTGTGTGTGTGTGTGTGAAAGTGACAGGAATTTTAAGGAAAAGGAAAAAAAAAAAAAGTGCCACAGAAAAATGTCTTGTCATGTCATCTCAAGGAGTTTTTCCTCTCCACTGTCGCCTCAGGGTGGTTCACTTCAGGGACCTAAATATACACCTGGATTTCCGTAAAGCTGACGTCTGTTGTTAAAAGCTGATGTCTGTTGCTGTACAAATAAAATTATATTGAAATTCAAATGAAAAGAAGAAGAAAATGGAGGCAGCTTATTGGTCAGTTTAGCTTATACATGTATAGAGGAAAAAAGTCAGAAAAATAAAGGTGATAGGGAATAAAATACTCCATTCATCACTATAGGCTCCAGCTGAGAGATATCTTAAGCTAAAGCACAGCTTATAATGGAGCGATTATTGAATTTTACTCTGATATTTGATTAATACTTAAAGATAAAGTGTTCAGGTTCAATACCCAAGTGGTGTCGGGTGAATTACTGAGGAAATGCGATCCGGTACAACTAAAGGCTTAAATGTAATGTGAAAGTAATATAATCTTTTATATTACTTAAAACACTAAACGCGTCGGATCATTGGACTACTTCTAATCTAATCTAAATGCTTTAATTAATTTCGTTACACTTGTGTAGAACAGTCTCGTAGTCTGCTGTTTATAAAAAATAAAAAATAAAAATGTACAAAAGGAAAGAGAAACGTACTCAGGTACATGTTAGAAGAAAAAAATTCATTAAACTTGAATGTTAACATGAGTACATGCAGGTGATTTGTATTATCATGTGAAGATTAAATAAAATCTCATATTAGGGACGCAGCCTTTATGTCATAAGCATGGATTTGGACAGAGTGCTCTTTCTCACGTTAGCAATAAATTTGAAGCCATGTGTCTACACACACTTGGAGCTGGTATATGGTTTATGGCTGTAATAAGAAAATTACAATGCAAGAAAATGAAGGGGGAAAAAAAGTAAGTAATCTGATTATATGAATTTAAAAAAAAAGAGTCCATTACTAGCGAACACCGGACACTATAAATGGTTCAAGGATGTAGGGATTTTGAGTGTTAATGTAAAAAGGACTTGCTTTTGAGTGTTTAGACGTTTCAAATTACACGTATCTGATGTTTTACAGAACGCAAAACAACAACAGCAAAAAAAAAAAAACCTTTTCTTTTTCCTTTCGGCTCCGTATCAGAGAGCTTCGAGAGAGAATTTGACTTTCATTACTCAATGTTAATGGCGTCTGAAAATCTAATAAGATGTGCGGTCACACATCATTATCGAAGTCATAACGTGTAATTTCACACGGCGTTAAACAGATGTGCTTTTGAAACGTAAAAACAGGAGACAATTTTTTTTCCCTTCCTTCCACAGAAAAGACTGGGATACGGCCTTCCAAGAGCATGGACTCCCTCTGCTCGTTGCCAACAGGTGGAGCTACAACACAACACCATGAGCACGAAATAACCCACACTCCCCATTGTGTATATGTTTAAATACTGGATTCTGTACAAGTGGGGGGAAAAAAAAAAAAAAAAAATTAAGTGCAGAGTGTACTGTTAGCGTTTGCACGTGTGAAGTGGTACAGATTCAATCAACGGAGCATCAGGTGTCCTGTGAAAAGCCTAATTTACATACATCACACCTGTGCTCTAATCACTATTTTGTAGAACTGAAACAGTGCCATATTTTTAAGTGTATAGTACCAAGATTTTTGTCTGTACGCACTTCAGGTCTAATCAGGACGTTATTCACTCATCCCATTTATTTAATGCAACAACAACAACAAAAAACATTTAAATGAAATCCTCAAAATCTTTGATATCTCACATATAATTGCAAAACTGTAACCCGGTTATTCTAATCCCACTCAGATGATGATAAAGCCGTGTCAGCAGGACGAAAAAACGGATTCTTCGCTCCTGTGGTGAAATCCCGTACCCTGGGTTCGGATATCAACTACGATCCTAATGAACAGGATCCTAACTGGGAATTTGAATTGCGAAAAGCCAGCGGTGAAACCGGGAACGGTCCGAGCGTGAAAACTCAGGACGCCTCGTCGTCGTCGTCTTCTCCGTCATCTCCGTCGTCCGCTTCATCTCAGTTGCAGCGTGATCTTCCTGAGCAGCTGAAGGTGTTCAAAGGGGACGAGTTGTCCACGTGCCGGCCCACGTCCCCGAAAAACCGCCGGATGTTGTATTCCGGTTCCTCGCACAACGGCTCGTCGAGGCCGTCTTTTCCGGGCAGCTTGTTCCCATTGGAGTCCTCGCCGAGACATCAACGTAAGGCGCTCAACATCTCGGAGCCGTTCGCGGTGTCCGTGCCGTTGCGCGTGTCGGCGGTCATCAGTTCCAACAGCACCCCCTGCAGGGTAGCAGGGAAAGAACGGGAACGCAGTTTGGGAAGCTTGGGAAGTGCTAGCTTTAGAGAGCCACACCCCAGCAACAGTGGGAGCTTTGATTTCCGAGACAGGGAGAGACTATTTGGGGGCAGAGAGAACCCGCTCGGCAACAGCGGCGGATACGGTATCTATAGCAACAGCAGCTCCGTCCCCACAGAGGAGAGTCGGATGAATGAGAGGAGCACCGGGGTGGTCCCCTCCGAAACAGCAGCACAGAGTAAGATAAGATTGTGTGTGTGCGTGTCTGTGCATGCAAATGTGCACATGAATGTGGCTCAAATAATCCTAGATTTACAGATAATGTGTTTAATGTAATGAGCTGCTTTTAAATGTTAATAAAACATTTGTTGGGAGCAATAATAACAAAGAATCTTTAGTGTCCCAGTAAGAACAAATCATTATGACCTGGAAAGAATGTAAATCTCTTTTTAATGAAGACGTTATTCTCTGTTCACTCTTTCAGGCTGTGATGTGGAGGTAAAGCCTCGTGTAGAAATGTCACAGAACTTAATGCCATCTCAGTCTCAAGTAACTCAAGAAAACCACAAAGAAATGCCTCAATCCTCTGGGAAAGAACTGGACGCCTCATCAACGCAGCTCGCTGAGCCAAAAAGACTGGACCAACTGGTAAGAGTGATAATATCATTATTTCTATTCAGGAATCTATTAGTCTTTAGGTCCTTATTTGCCTGGCATGAGTCAGGGTGAAATCGATGAGAGGGGACAGTTTATAGGACCATTTCCTAGTATTTCCTTGTACCAATTTACACATCTTCCTCATCCTTTTTAAGAATATAACAGTGTTACGATCACTATCTACTGTAATTAGTTTTCTGTGATACTTGCCATTTTCTTATATTCATTACCAAAACTATCAGGGAGGGATTAGTAAATCCTGGATCCCTGGGCAGGAACCTTAACCGAGCTTTCCTGTCCATCTCGCTACTCATGAACCAGTGCATTGAGCCCTGATCGCCCCACAACCCAACACATACAAACGACTACATCACACATCCATTATGAGCGTTTCTTTTTTTACTCTTCGGCCTTTTTTACTCTTCACCCCGCACACTCATCCACCAATTTGTCAAAATCCGGCACTTTAACGAGCTCCAGTGACCTCATGACAAGTCTTCATTTACGAACTGCCCGTTTTAATTCGCAGTTTGTTTTTAATCGGACTTGTTAAGGAAAATTTATGTCTTCTGTCTTCTCGTTCTATTTTCTCAGTTTTATTTTCAATGACACACTCAATGTTGGTTTACGGTTATCAATGTTTATCTCATCCGCTTATCTCCAGTTGAAAAAAACACTGAGGAACTAACTGACCGCTGACACACCCATAACATTTCCAACTTCATTTCCCCAATTTTTAATTCACTTCATTAGGATTAGGATAATTTTTTTTAGGATTAGGTTCATTTTCAATTCACCCTTGGAACGTGCCCAGTAGGCGCGGTCAGTAATCCGTCCCAGAACTACTGTATTATGTAACTGTATTATCTAAAACAATTAATGGATGAATTATAGATATATATTTTTTAAAAAGTCTAGATTAGTATCTAAATCCAAATGTAGACTAATCAAAGCACTTTTATTGTCTCGTACAGGACGTAGAGTCGATCAATCCAGAGCTGTGGTCCGATCATGAGCTCAGGATCACCGAGACCGAAACAAACGTTTCGAAAGACCAGTTGAAAACAAGTGGCTCTATGAGCAAAATCACTGGACATGATGGTGCTCTGAATATTACTGCTCAAGCTAAAAGAAGAAGCAGTTTACCTACTCACCCAGTGTCTTCGAAGGAACACTTCAAAGACATCATAAAAGGTCCCAAGGTGGACCATTCAGGTGCTAAACTTTTTAACACGACGTTGAGGCCATCGCCAGAAACGCCATCCAAACACGACATTGACTGGAATGACCTAATCGCTGATAAAAAGGATCACAAGAGCTTGGGTTCGTTTGAGTCATTGGACATTATGGCGCACAAGTTGCAGCTCTCACCCTTCCTTCAGTTAAAGGAGACAGATATTCTCCAAGATGCTGATCCCTGGCCTTCAGTTTCTTCACCTGAAGATCCTTCAGCCAAGGAAAACAATGACGCCATTGCTTATGGTTCTAGTCTTGTTAACGAACCACGTGCTAAAATTCCTGATTTGTCTACAGACAAGAATGTAGACTTACCAAAGGACCATGATGACAATAAAAATGACATGAAGAAAACGAGCAGTATTAGTGTTAATTTAACATCCAAAGTAAAGGGTAACATTGAAAGGCTTTCGAAATGCTTGGACGAAAGACGCCTCACTATAGAAATTCCAAGTCAAGATGATGACGATATTTGGGGGAGTCATTTGGCAGGACTGGATCAAGTGGAGCCCTGGGAAGACTTGAGCACCACCAAACAGTGGGTCACAAGCCCACTCCACTCAACAAAACTGGAAGATCTTTTCCCTCTGTTTAAAACATCAGTGGCAGCTTCAGGAGCTGAAATCAAAACATCTAATGAGTCGAGCGTCAATCACTTGCAAAAAGACAAGGAAATTGTAAATGAAGAACCTACATCAGGGAAAGTACCAGAAAATACAGCTATAACCCTTGAACCTGGTCTCGATCTCTCTTCCAAAGTCAAAAAGGCAGATGAATCAGGTTGTGAAAGTACAACTGAGCTCTTACTTGGTGATACCCTTGAAGATCCTGGCGAGAAAGTGGAGACGAAACAGGACCTTCCACAGCCTGCACAAGCCAAGATTACTGTCCACCAAGAGGAGACAACCAGAATCCCAAAGAGAAACAATGGTGCTCCAAAACCAAAGACTTCTGTCTATTCTCAAAGATTTCAACGACAGGTGTCTCACGAGCCCTGCATCGCAGTGAGGAACGAGGAAAACATTGCTCCAAAACACAGACCATACTCTCTTAACCTGGATTTGGGAAACCGGTGCATCAGGGACATCTCAAATCAGCAGAACCTTGATCTTGCAGACCATTCCTCTTTGCAGAGGGGGGCGATAACCCCTTCTGGAACAAAGCATGATGGGTTGTCTCTGGAACTGGAGATGTTCCTAAGGGACCGACAAGCACCCATGCGACGCAACTCTGCGCCGGTTAGCGTGTCCTCAGTGCGCACTGCGTTCATGATCAAAACGTGTCAAGCCAAAGCGGTGCCTGTTGTACCGCCGAAAGTCCAGTACAGCCACATACCACATCCGGTTCATCCGGAGAAGGCCGGCCATGAGCAAGACAAACGGGAAACGGGACCTGAGAAGATCAAAGTAGAGAAAGCAGACTCTTTACCTCCTCTCCAGACAGTAAAAGATTTCAAAGAGGAAAGGGAAAACTGCAAACCGGTCACAAGGATCCACAGACAGGCGTCCATGGAAAAAACGCCAGAGACGTGCAAGGCAGTGCCTGCCCCTGAGTTTCCAGTACTGAGGAGGAAGCGGTCTGCCAATGGAGACTCCTTTATGGACTGTCCCAGACCAGAAAGATCTACCTTACTTCAAAGGTCTTCCTTCCGGAATCGTCCAAGGCCTCAGAGCCTGATTCTCTTCAGTCCTCCCTTTCCTATCATGGACTATCACCCAGCGGGGGACGACGGAAAACTTGTCCTGTCACCCATCAAGAGTCCTGCTGAAACATCTCCTCTTGACGTCCTCTCTAAGGAGCTCGCAGAGAACTTTAAAACCCCTGACGGGGTCACCCTACGAAACAAGATGACATTGCCCAAGAGCGGGCAGAGATTGGAAACCTCTACAAGCTGCTTTTACCAGCCCCAGAGGAGGTCTATGATTTTCGACAACAGGAGCAGTCGGCAGATCGAGTGAGCCGCCTGTTAGACTCGTGAATGTTCACATCATGGCTAGAGAACAGTTGCTGAATGTAATACGTTTCTGTTTATTTTCTGCACCATATTCTACTTGCTGACCAAACATTCTCAACTAACAAGGTGCCATTTAATTCTACAGGCGATAAATGTAGGACATTTTCGTTGTTATAAAATTCTGCTGCTAAGGAACTTTATCACATCAAGGAGCCCTTGAAGATAAATCAAAAGCATTTTTTTTTTTTTTTTTTTAGTGAAGTAGCATTAAAAATATGTTTAGTGTTAACTGCTGTACATTTCTGGCTCACGTGCTCTCGAAATGGTGAAGATGGTGAAGGTGGTGAAGATGAAGTTCCACTGAATTACAAAGAAGTGTTACATGGATCAAGCAATCAGATAATTCAGGGGGTTTTTGTTGTTCGGGTCAGATTTCTAAATGGTATTAAATCGTGAGATGTGTGTGTTTAATTCTTACTTTCATACCCGTTTCAGGGATTATGGGATGAGAGCCAAAATCTGATTGGATAACTGATAACGGAAATTAAATGGGGGAAAAAAAAAAAAAAATCCTGCTTATAGTGAGTGTTATGTCATGTCGGTGTTTTAAGAGAGAAGAACAGGGAGAAGAAGTAAAAGGCATTTACAAGCTGAGATTTTTTTTTTGTCCTTTTTGTTTGCAGTGTAGTGAATATGGGATGTGGCAATACATCAAATATGCAGCGTTATAACGATGGTGCAATTAATATGCACAGATTTACATACAGCCTTCAGACCTTGAAGTCTCGATTCGTAATCATTATTTTATATTTTATTTTTTGTTTACTTTTCACTACTTCATCTAGCGTCTTCATCTTGGAATATTCGATTTGTAGAGTCTAGCTTTAACTGACACAAATGGCTTGTCATCATGACACCATCAAGGACAGCTTATAAATGTTGAATGCCCGTATTAATTATTCACAGTGTGATAAATTCCTTTTCATTGAGGTTATGTAATCAGAAAAGAACCTTGGCGGCACCGTTTTCGATGCATATTTTAAAAAATCCATGAAAAAAAATGCAAATGCTGCCCAAAAAAATAAATAAATAATGCTGGCTACATTAACCACCTCCTTCTGAATGGAGCACAGGAGTCGATATTCTGAATTTCCCACGACGACAGTATTGTGTATGCTTATTGTTACCGTATATTGTGATATAATATAATACTGGGACATGAAGTGTCACCATTTAGAACTAAATATCTATATGGAAAACGTTATTGATTGTACAAAAGTAATTGCCTGAAAATTCATCAAGTGTGTATTTATTTATGCAATTTGTGTCTCATGACATTCAGTTTGTTACAGTGTTGAGAATATCACTGTTGTATAAAACGACTTGTTATAGCTGCAAATGTAGATCCTGGGGTAATTGCTATAGTTATAGTCTGAAGGACACACGTTTTGCTTTTTACAGTGTATGAAAATAAGATTTATTATTTTTTTGCTGGGATAAGGCTTGCTTTGAATTAGCTGGTTGGTATCTGGAAGTAGATGTTTTGTTTGAGAGAAACAGAATGATGGGAAGCAGAAGAACGAGAAGGTTCTGATACTGATTTGAACACGCTCTCATCTGCTTCACGGCTTTTACGCTGTGCAATCCAGTGTACTCTCGAGCTATGATCTAAACACCTTCCGGTGCTTCGGCTCGGGAAAAAACATGGGAGTATAATCGAAGCCGTTAAAACACAAAAGCTACATATCAAACGTCAGGCTTTTCCGTGGACAATGGATTGCAGCATAAGGGTCGTTGAATTGCTCTGTCAGTTCGAGTGAAGTTTGTTGAGGTGAGATTTCAGGAAATGATGGTGCGTTAATCTGTACACGCGTGTCAGCATGGGAATACTGAAGCTTATGGAATCGGCTAATTGGCAAAGAGCGTGCAGATTGGCGAGGAAAATGCTGAGGCCGAGTTGAAATATCTGTTCTCTTGTTCTGTAAGTCGACGGGGGTGAGTTAAAAATACAGTGTTAAACCTATCGGATGTTTCGGAGAAAGAGATGAAGCACAAATGTATATTCTATATGTTCCTGTAAGGAGACAAAGAGAAAGAAATTTTTATGTTGTCGATACCTGTAACCAAAGAACACTAACTTTGTAATGTGTTTTTTAAATTTTTATTTCTTAAACTGGATTTATTATATGTATCCACTGTAAACAACACAATAAATATACTTAATATTTACTGTATGAAATGTGCATGTGTTCCACGTTGTTGATTTTAAGTAGTGGAATTTAAAAGCAGTTGCCTAAGTAAGTATTATCGTAATGGACAGCTATGCGTAATATTTTTTATTTTTTTTTAATGTGTATTATGAGTTAAAAATGCAGATAAGCAGATTGAAATGGTGTTCTACATGTAGACACGTGTCCATGTTGAAGTTAATGTCCATCCTGCTTTACGGTATTATTACTGTACTGTATATAAAATTTACTGCACGTTTATTTGTACCTGTTGTGAAAGTCCGAGGAGTTAAAGCGACAGTTCTGTCCACCGTTACGGGATTGAGCTTTTCAAGGTTTGTCCGAAATTACAAACTTTACAAAATAATTATCGCTATGGGAAACAATGGAGAGGCTTTATTTTTGTGAATGGGATGGCTTTTTCATTTTATTTTATTATAATAATAATATTGTTCGTGATAAATAACTCAATTCATCCCGCAGCACTGCTGAATTCTATTGGGATTGATTCGTGTTTAAGTTTCTATAACAGCAGCCCTGACATTGATATTAATGCGCTCGTTCTGATACGTTATCGTTCGGCTCGTTCGCAGGGACGCTTCCCGTGAACGGATTAAAAAATGTGTGTAATTGTTGATATGGTGACGTTTTCTGTAAAGAAAGCTTTGTTTAACATTTATGGAAGGAGTCTCCAGTGTCAGCGCTCAGACGTAAAGCTGTGACTTTATGTTTTCCGACATCTTCAGGACTGAGGAGTTTACGGTTTCTTGGTAACGTGACAAGCTGCGTTTTGTTTTGTCTCATTCATTTTGAGAGAGAGAGAGAGAGAGAGAGAGAAGAGAGAGAAGAGAGAGGCTGGTGAAGGAACGACTGTTTATAGCTGCTAAGTGATAACAGGAACTAACTTGTTTCACATGATATGTAACTGCAAATGGATAAAAAGTATGACGTGTCGTTCTTCCATCAGTTAAAACATCGTATAATCGCTGGCAAACTGTTAGTATTGTGGTATAAGAGGAATAAACCACACAGGAAGTGCTGGTATAGGGCAACAATCAATGTCGTGGTGCTAACAGTAACTACGTCGCTGATTATTTTCCTATAACAGCGCGACATTGATGATGATGTTTTATTCCTTACTTACTGTACTCCTGATTATCAGTACATGCCTATGTAGAAACTTACAAATCGATGAAATGTACAACACTAATGCATATTAATTTCCGGATTCCGTTCATCCGCGACAGCTTTGATAAGATCGTTATAAGGTTCGGTCGATCCCTATAACCTGATTGATGAACTATGATTGAGATTCATGATGTTCCTGAGTAACAGCACGTTGTCAGATGCGCTTATTCTGAGTAAAACAAATAAATAAATAAATAAATAAATAAAGATAGATAGATAGAAAACGGTCTGTTCTAACCTCACGCACTGAAATCCAATTCTCATTCGTGCTTAATCCACCAGGACGGAGAGACGTCTCTTGTTTTTCAGTCCTGCGCTTCTGGCTCCCCTTAAATCACATAGAAAGGATGTACTTAACAGGGCTTTATGTGGCGCAGCTGAAACAGCAGATGCAGCTTCAAAGTGCAGGATGATGACCAGAGCGATACACTGAAAGGTAAACCTACTACAAACAAAGACTTCCTTTACTCCTACAGCCAAAATACCCTCATGCAAATCTGAATACAGTGTGTGAGCCAGTGTTTGTTTTCATTGCAAACCTAAAGCCAGTTCCTTAGTACAAAATCTACTTTCATCATATTCTTCGGATGGATTGAATTTTCCTCATCACCTGCAGAACTTTACCAATATACAGATCCTGCTCTTATAAAGCGAGTGGTGTTTTAAAGAGTATTTTCCCTCGCAGGAAGTTTCTCTTTAGCCTGCTCACTGAGTTTCCAAAAGCTATTGGAACGAGTCTTTTTGATACGAATACGAATAATATCTCATAAAAGAAACCAAACAGGATTGTCAAAGCAAAATAGGGAATAAATCAGGTTTTTTTTTTTTTTTTTTTAACAAAAGGAGCTGCAATTATGATTGCATCCCAGGAACATAATTCCAGTATGCAAATATGTGGCTAACATACTTTTCATTGTGTGCTGCACAGTCCCATTTCTGAGAAAACTATTCAGCTTTTGCAGCTTCGTTCGACTCCTCACGCGCTTGGATCTTCTTCTGCAACTAAACACACAGTAAAAATATATAGAGTAAAAATATAATTGTGTAAAAAAAAAAATTAAAAAATTCCAGTCTCACATTTATAAGGCTAAAGCTTTGCAAGAAACGCATTAATGCTTTCATTAAGAAAATAATAAATAAATATAATCGGGTTTAAAGGGATAGTCTGTTAAAAAAAAAAAAAAATCTGTGTAGTTGGACAGTTGAGACATTTGGTGTCTGTAATCTTCTGGGCTTTTTTTTTTGTTTGTTTTTTTAATATTGTACTGGAGCTATGAGATGAATGTAGCTAAGAAATAACAGAAATTAGTTTTGAATTTTGGCACAAAAAACCCTAAAGAAAACAGAAAAATTGGTCTTTTTACCGACCGTCAGTCCCGTCTTTTTTGCTTTCTACTGGCTTGTGAATTTACATGTCAAAGTTCACCGACATGAAGAGAAATTAACTGCTACTACAGTTAATTTCCTTTCCCCTCCACTGAATCGGCTTTTCCACAGTGCAAATATTATCTCCGTTTCTTTATCTGACTGCTGCTTCATCTGAAAAAGCAGAGAGGCATAGTTTTTAGGTTTCTCCTGTATCGCCATAGCAACAGGCCAAAAATCTTAAAATGCCACAGCTGGCACCTCTGGTGTTAATATCCGCCTCAAACCGCATCCAGTTCTCCAAATGTGCTGATGTGGTTTATGACACAGTGGGACTTCCTGTCATCTATAAACATCAACCGAACTTCAGCGTGTAGCCGAACGATACTACTGTAACCTTATTAATGGGGCGGCCATCCTACTTTTCTGTCGTCCGCTAATCTTCTGTAACTTCTTTATCCTGGTCAGGATGGCGCTCGATCCGGAGTCTATCCCGGGATCATACCCAAGTGTGAGGCGGGAATACACCCTGGATGAGACAGCAGTCTATTGCAGGACACCACACACACACACACACACACACACACATTCACACCTAGAGGTGATTTAGAATCACCAATCCACCTACGTAGGAGGTGGGAGGAAACCAGAAAAAAAAAAAAAAACCTGGATGAAACCCACATGGACACGGGGAGCACGTGCGCAGAAACTCCACGTGGACGGGAAGCCGAGCTCAGGATCGAACTGGCGACGCTGTAGCTGTGAGGCGGCAAGGCTAGCTTTCCCAGAACTGCTTTTTTCTGTAGCGCTAGGGCCGTGCGATATGACAGGAATATCGTACCACGATACTTCAAAACATTTTTACGATACATGATATGTATCGTGATATATAGGTTTGGTCACCAACCGCCAGCACGACAGTATTTTTTTTTTAAAGTAACTAAATAAAACCCTTTACCGTATATCTACAATAATTTATTTCTAATAATTAAAATAAATTCTAATAGTAATTTTTTTAAAAGGTTCAGTATAAAATCTGTACCATCAAATTACCTCCTTCCAGTCAGAGTTTGTAAAATTCTATTTAAGAAAAACGGGAAAAAGCTATTACGATCCCGTGATATCTCGGTGTATAAGTGTAAATGTATTGTGACATAATTTATGACGATATTGCATTATATAATCATATCGCCCAGCCCTATATAGCACCCTATATTTGGTATCATCTCACCCCTATAAGCCACACCTCCAACACTTGTAATGGAAAGCAGAAAGTGATCTGGATGATAATTAAGCTTCACTTTGAATGTTAATATAAGATTACGAAGCTTATCGGTGCGGCTTGATGGAGATATGTGAAGATTTATGGAGGAATTTGGATATTGCGGGTGAGATACACGTCCATTACTTGTTAGATTCATGAATCTTGAAGCTCCAGTGCAAAACTAAAACAGCAAACGTCAGACAACAAACACGTCTGAACATTTCTGCGGGACTATTTCTCGAAAGTTTGGGCTACTATTCACCGACCGTGTTCCTAAAGATCCACCTTCACGTTCAGGTAGAATTCAGGTTCTGATGAAACAGAGCTGTTCTAGCTAAACAAGAAGTATTGGACTGGGGTTGGAACTGGGTTGGAAGTCTGTGTTGTGGATTTTTGGCAAATAATGCTGCTTTTTTTGAGCAATTATGAAGTAAATTATGGGCTAAATCACTGGGTCGGTGGGCATCCGTCACTGCAAATGCTTTTTGATGTACAAATATCCGAGCTGCCTGGGAAACTCATAACACATCCATGTGTACCTGCTCTAACATAAACTGCAGGGGGTCATCAGGTCTGTCATAAACCAGGCTCTCTGTGATTTCCTGATAAGAGAGAGAAAAAAAAAAAGAGAAAATGAGAAAATGAGATGAGTAATATCCCGGGCTCGCTCGGGCTCGCTCGGCGTACAGCAAACCTGCTTATGATCTCGCTGATGAATTCTGGCTGTGATGTGACTAGGCCGTCTCGCATCCTGCTAATTTTCTGCGATCGTTTCCTCGAAAGTGTTGCTCAACCAAAATTCTAATTTGAATTTTACGTTTTAATTTAAACCACAGTTAAAGTCCTCCTGAAATGGCTTGAGAGATGTGATTTGATTCGGTACGTGTTGGTGTATTTCCTTTGAAACAGGAAGTCAGGATGATGGCGTGTTGACTGATTTACACAACAGCCGATAGCGTTTGAGATACGGCACAGCCCCGCCCAGTCTAAACACACCTGACAGTAGCTTAGCTGAACATGGAGAAGAGTTTAATCACAGTCTTTTCTCAGCTGTGGAGTATTTTCTCACTGCTGCTTTCGCTTTAACCAGGACGATATCCTAGACCAGGGGGTTCTGAATGTTTCGGCAGCCAGGGACCCCTATAACTGAAAAACAATAATTCCACAGACCACCTCAGTACAGATTTATTTCATGAATGTTATTTCAATTTGTCAAGTAATATTTTATCTATTTGTTAGAGCCATAGAGCTTCCTATTCCACCTTTCGTTGATAGAACGCACATTGGTAGAACATGAGTTGACTTTGGTGCTTGGACCCCTAAATATAATAACTTTGATAATGTGGGTTGTGATTTCCGCCACAGTAACACATTTTTATTTATTTATTTATTTGTTTGTTTGTTTTTAAATCACAGACGCCTGGCTATGTTTCATGGATCCCTGGGGTTCCTAGACCCCACTTTGAGAACCACCGTCCTAGACAATGAGACGATGTGCTTGAGACGAGGTGCCGATGGTGACGGAGAGCCGCAGGGTCGTCACCGGCAGACTCTTACTGGTGGGAGAATTCTCCGTCAGTCTGAAGTAGCGCCAAGATGTTAAAAAATTTTTTTCGAGGAGTGTCCATTAGTGACGCACTCACACAAACTCCACCCTCTTCCGAATTAATAAACTCCAATCATTTATTCTGAGGTGGGAAAGAGAATGTTTAATGCTAATGTTGAATTTGCTACTGTACAGCAAGACACGCCCCCTCGGGCGGGACGTGCACGTTCTAGAGAGCATGTAATTGGCCGAACACAAGACTAGTGCAAGATGAGTCATGAAAAATATTTTTGTTTTCCCTTAAGTGACAACTAGAACTGTAGTTCTGTTCGGTAAAATGGTGATATCTCCAACATAAGTTTTTCTAGATATCCTGTCATATTGGTGTCCGTTACAAAAAAAAACCTCTTAAACACCAATTTTGATTTCAGGAGCACTTTAATCTCGTGCATGACTGGTCTGTCGGGCAATAAAACTCCGCTATGGTTTCTGAATAATAAACGGATATTCAGAGCGATAAAGGACTTTCCACATCACACAGCTGGTTATCCCTGGATTAATAAACCTTCAGGATAATCAGGATAATGACTCTCATTTTCCTACCTGAAATATCTGCAGAATGTTATGGCTCTCCAGATACTTCACTGTTCTCTCATACGGGTCTGCAGGACTGTCTGCTTTTTCTGCTGTACCTAAATCTGAATCCGCCATGATAAAGGTGAAAAGTCCTTCTGACTGTGAAGAGAAAGAAAAAGAAAAAAAAAAAAACCCCAGTGATTAGAAACATGGTTCTTGTAAGCATGAAGCTGAGAACTTTTCTTCTAAATACTCAGTGCTAACTGGATAATTTAAATAAAACTAACGTAATGTGTCAGTTAAGATATCGTAATAAAGCAGGTTACCCTTTTACACTAATTATGATCGCTTTAAAGCGAGGAGTTGATTCCTAAATTAAATAAAACCACAGAAACACGGTGTTCTTCACTGTTTGGCTTCCTGCAGGTTTGTTTATAGCGACTGAAATGTCAGGCTGTAAGCCCTGGCAACCGCGCACGAGAGACTTGGATGATGTCATTAGTGTAATAAGATACCGACGGTTGTTTCTTTTTTTTTTTCTTTTTTTAAATTTCAAATCGCGCACTTGCATACTAACACGTGCGCATGTTTAACGGTCAACTCTCTCGAATCTCTAGTCACGAGAATGCGGAAATGTAGTAAAATTCCCGGATTTAACGCTTTCATGCTTTTTAGGGCCTGGAGAATGCGTTCGGCAAAAGAAAGGTGGCGTTCAAAATCGTGTATTACTGTAGAAAACAGTATGACGAAATGATATAATACAATATAATATCATATCATATCATATATCAGTCAATAAAGTCTGATGGAATATAATATATTTTAATAAAGCGTAGGAATAAATGCATAAATATAATGCTGCATACTTTTCACCTAACTTGCCTAATGTATTTAACAGTTAAACATATAAATAATGATTAAATAGTTTAACTATACTCGTAAAAAAATATGTGCAGTTAAATAAATGGACAATTGACATATAACAATTTAAAAGAATTTGGAAAAGAATTAAATATTATTTTATTTTATATAAATGCTATATATTTTTTACCTTTGTCACTTGCTCACATTGTGCCTTACTTTAGTGCATTTGTTTCTTTCCTTGTGTGTGTGTGTGTGTGTGTGTGTGTGTGTGTGTGTGTCTATTGTCTCTAATCTGTTACATGTAAACAGTTACCTGATCCTCGTTATAAGCATTTTAATGTAAATACAATAGTATGTGCACCCCTGACCATCACACCCATATGTGGTTCTTCCCCAAACTGTATATAATGTCTCTGTACGCTGTAGCATTACAGTTTCCCTTCACTGGAACTAAGAGGCCCGAACCCTGTTCCAGCATGAAAGTGCACAAAGCGAGCTCCATGAAGACATGGTGTGTTAAAGTTGGAAGAAGGCTGAAGAACTGGAGCGTCCTGCACAGAGCCCTGACCTCAACCCCACTGAACAGCTTTGGGATGAACTGGAACCGGAGCCTCCTCACATCAACATCGGCGTCTGATCTAATGGAAAGCCTTCGTCGGAAGAGAAGAGTGGAGCTTATTATAACAGCAGAGGGGGAATAAATTTGGAATGGGATGTTCAACAAACACACGTGTGTGATGGTTAGGGCAGGGGTAAACAAACTTTTGGCCATATAGTGTAAATGGTAAATAAACTTGACTTGTACTCCTTTGTTGTGATCTGATGATTTGTACTGTTGTAGCATGTGCAGAATGAGGCCTGGCATTGTCCTGCTGAAATAACCATGGACTTCCATGGCAGCATATGTCTCTCTGAAATCCCAGTATACGCCTCCACGTCAATGGTACCTTCACACACACACACACACACACACACACATATATATATATGCAAGTCACCCATGCCGATATCCGTTTTTCCCAAAAACAAGCTGAAACATGGACTCATCTGACCACAGCACATGCTTCCACTGCCTTTCAGTCCATCTGAGATGAGAGTTGATGTGTGGCTTCCT